>PVIJ01008953.1:0-13557 GCA_004024925.1 Scalopus aquaticus | reverse complement strand
GAGCAGAACAGGCAGATCAGAAATACACTGCTGAGGGGAGCAACGGGCGAGGCAGGAGAGGTCTGCTGCACCATGTGGGATTCTCCCCGGCCGGGCGTCGAACCCGCATCGTGCGCTACTGACAGCTCCACAGCGCAGCGCTCAACCGCTGCGCCACCAGGGAGGCCCGGCAAAATTATTTTTTATAGTTGCTGCACCATTTTAAATCCCACCTACAATATATGATGCTTCCAGTTTCTCCTCAAACACACCAACATGTGTTATCATCTTTTTGATTATAGTCACCCTAATAGGTGTGAAGTGGCATCTCCTTGTGATTTTCATTTGCATTTACAGGATGATTAGTGATGTCGAGAATAATTTCCTAATTTTTTTGTCATTTGCATATTGTAGAGAAATGTCTGCTCAAATCCTTTGTCCAATTGAGTTGTTGCTCTTTTTATTGCTGAGTTGTAGAAATTCCCTATACGTGCTGGGATAAGTTCCTTTAGTGGTTATATGTTTTATCCCATTTTACGAGTGTTTTACTTTCTGGATAGTGCTCTTTGAAGTACAAACATTTAAACTTTTTGAGATCCAATTTAGTTTTTCTTGCTTGTGCTTTTGGTTTTGATTAAATCAAGGTCACAGAAATTTACTCCTCTGTTTTAATCTAAGAGTTAATAGTGTTCTTGCATTTATGTAGGTGATATATTGTGAATTAATTTGTGTGTCTGGTATGAAAGTGGTGTAAAAGTTCATTTTTTGCATGTGTCTATCCAATTCTCCAACCATGATTTGTTAAAATTATGGTGTCAAGGTGTCTTGGCACCTTATTGAAAACAATTCATAATATGTATTTATTTCTGGATGCTTAATTCTATTTCATTGATCTGAATGTTTATATGTTATAACAAATTACAGAGACTCAGTGACTTAGAATGACACAGGTTTATAATACAGTTTCGGAAGTCAGAAATTTGAAATGGTCTTGTTAGTTTTTTGGAGGGTTGTGTTTCTTTTGGAGGTTCTAGTTTTGATCTCTTTCTGGGAATTTGTCCATTTTTTTCTGTTCTCTAATTTAATGACATACATTTTATTTCCAGTCCCTTAAAATCATATTCATTTTTATACGGTAAAATATGATTTCCATTAAGTGTTTTTTCATTGTATAGATCATTGTACAGGTTTTTTTTTAAAGATTTATTTATTTTATGCATACAAACTGGGGTACAGGCCAGAGGCGTGGCGTGGGGAGGTGACAGGGTTGACCAGAGACAGAGTGGGGAATGGAAGAGGCAGATCAACAGAAATACACCACTGAGGGGGAGGCAGGAGAGGTCTGCCGCGCCATGTGGGAATCTCCCTTGCTGGGTGTCAAACTCGGGCAGCCACTGCCGACAGCTCCACAGCGCAGTGCTTAACCGCTGCGCCACCAGGGAGGTCCTCAGTGTACAGTTTTATGTGTTTTGACACATGCATTTTCTTTGTCTTTTTTTTAAAGATTTATTTATTTATGCATACAAGCTGGGGTACAGGCCAGAGGTGTGGGGTGGTGAGAGGGCTCACCAGAGACAGAGTGGGGAGCAGAACAGGCAGAGTGATGGAAACACACTGCTGAGGGGAGCAGCGGGCGAGGCAGGAGAGGTCTGCTGCGCCATGTGGGAATTTCCCCGGCTGAGCATTGAACTTGTGTCGCTGCTGCCCACAGCTCCACAGCACAGCGCTTAACCGCTGCGCCCAGGGAGGCCCCATACACATGCATTGTCATCAAGGCCCTTCCCCCATTCCCTCATCCCTCTCCCAGGTGTCTTCCCTGCTCTTTGCCAAAGGTAGATGTTGTTACCCTAGCAGTAGTTTGAGCTGTGGTGGCGCCAGCGTCAGTGGGGTGCAGATGGCAGGCTCTATTGAGTCTCACTTCCGATCAGCAAAGTGATTTGTGAGTCTTCCATGTTGTCTTGTGTTTCAGTAGATTGTTCCTTTTTATTGCTCGGTAACCTTCTATCTTTTATCTTATTTTCAGTTATCAGAATTTGTGTTTTCTAGTTTGGGGATAGAATAGCTTTTCAGTATGAACCAAGTCATCAAATTGTTTTTTAAGGGCATTTTCCCAAGTGATTGTTAGCACTTATATCCCCACCGGCTTAAGGTAAAGATTCAGATTGTTCAAAATAGTCCCAACATTTGGTGTTTTCAGTCTTTGTTAGCTCTTCTAGTATGTTTGAAGTTGTATCTTACTATGTTGTTTTAATTTTTTTTTAAGATTTATTTATTTATACATACAGCTGGGGTACAGGCCAGAGGTGTGGAGTGGCGAGAGGGTTCACCAGAGACAGAGTGGGGAGTAGAACAGGCAGATCAGAAATGCACTGCTGAGGGGAGCAGCGGGCGAGGCAGGAGAGGTCTGCGGCACCATGTGGGATTCTCCCTGGCTGGGCGTCGAACTCGCATCGCTGCTGCCGACAGCTCCACAGCGCAGCGCTTAACCGCTGCGCCACCAGGGAGGCCCCTGTTGTTTTAATTTTTAAAGGAATCTTCGGAGGTTGTAATTAATATGCAGTAAGTTGCACATGTCAAGTGCATAATTGCTAGGATTAGACAGAGGCGTGCACTTGTGAAGTCATTGCCCCCACCTACATAATGAACATTTTTATTATTCTGATGAACTTTCATAATTCCTATTTCCTGAGCTTTTCTCCCTCACCCCCTCCATCCTCAGGGAACCACTGGTCTGCTTTCAATTACCATTAATTAATTTGGTATTCTCAAATTGTATATAAATGTAATCATAAGCCACATACCGTTTCAGACTTCTCACTTATTGATTGCGTTGATTTTATCATATTCCCTGTCTGGGTTTTGAAAGTATATGTACTTTTAACCTTCTTCCCCTAACTAGTTCTCACCGATCCCTTGCAAACTCCTCCTCTGTGATCACAGACTCCATTTGGTTTCCCTTCTTGCCCTATTTTCTTGGTCCGTGGTCTCCATCTTTGTCTCTCTCATCTTTTGTTGAGCGCAGCTCTCATCTCTTCAGTTTAATCCCTTATTTTATTCTCTTGCCATTACTCATTATTAGGAACAAAAATGTAAGTCGGTCTGAATTTCCCAGAGGACGACATTCCGAGTCGAGGAATCTAGGATGGGCTGTAACTTAGAGACCCTTTTCTTTATGGAAGTTCTTAGATTCTCAAAAGAGCTGTGGGATGTACTCATTTATACTTCAGGGTGCATTGCCTCAAAAACCATCTTGGGAGAGAGCAGAGTATAAATAATAAAGAAATGGAATATCCTTCCAGTTACCAGTCTTTGATATGCCAGGTGTGGTTTAAGGAACTCCTGGTAAATCCTGGATATGGGGCATTAAGGCAGATCTGTTATCTATTATTAGAGCCTGGATATAGGAAGCCCATTTTTGGATGGTTTCTTCCCCCTGGGTATCTTGAACTGGGTGTTAAAGAGTGGAACATGTGTTTTAGATGTAGAAATTCATGAATAAAATGGCCTTTGGGTAAGCCTAGGTATTTTAAACATCTGGTCCTCAAATGCAGAAATCCACTTTTCCATTCCTCTTTATGAAAGAAACATCTCGCAGATAGAGGAAGTTCCAGGCCACGGCAGCCGCCTCTGACTCACCTCGCTGTCTTTTTGCCCCTTCATATTATCATATTATCATATTTTCCGTACCCTGAAACACAGACGCGGGGCTTTCTCTCTAACAGGCGGCAGCTCATCAGTCTTGTTCCCGCGCAGTGGCGTCCGGCCCCCGCCCCGTGGCTCTGCAGGCGCGCTGCCCCTCACGGCCTTCCTTCCTCCGCGCGGCCCTGCGCCGTCGGGTGTGGCCAGCCTGTGCGTCCCTGCATCTTTGCTGCCTCAGTTTCCCCTGCCTGGAACGTACCCCCGTCTTCTGAACGCACCGGCCTCTTTCAGTGCTGGGCCCCGCTGTCGCCCTCAGGGAAGCCCCAGCCTGACTCCCTTCCCTGCCGCAACTGCCCCCCACCGCTCGCAGTCCCCTTCGCTGTCTGCTTGCCGAGTCGGTTGTGTCGTCTACCCGGGCTCTTAGTGAAACACCAGACAGAAAGCTGGTAAGTGGCAGAGTTCAGCCGCACCGTTCCTTGATCCGGCACTGAGACTGGTCATCAGTGACCCAAGGGCCTGTGTGGCTGCTTTGCACCTGAGTTGAAGCGCGGCCGCTCTGGCAGGAGACTGCCCCTCGTTTACCAGCCGGCCCGCAACGCCCTGCAGGTTCCCTTTGCTGTGCCTGTTTCATGAACGGAAAGTAAGCTTGACAGTGTTTTTGGTTTTGGTCTGGTTATGACTGGCATCCTTGAAACTAGCCTAGACAAGAGCGAGAAATCTATAGTAAGAGAAATAGGGAGATCGCAAGAACTCGGATGCAGGAACCGAGAAGGGGAGTCCGCCTCTGAAGACGAGGTCACCGTGCCTGGACTCTCTGCTCCTGAGGCGTCCACGGTTTCTCCGTGGTCTTTTTGAAACCTCCCTGCACCCTCCCTCCCTCCCCAGCCTCCTCCCTCCCTTCCTTGCTTCCACTCTCAATACTCTGGGGCAGAGAATGGCTGCTCCTTTTGTCTGGGGGCACTGCCTCTGCTCCGCTGCCAGCAGTGACTGCCTGGCTCCCCGCATTCTCAATTTCAGTGCCTACAAGAGGGACTGTGAAGAGTGCAGGTGCCCATCCTGGACCCAACCACTCTACGCAGGGGCACCGGAGGCCTCGCGACCATGGCCTCCTGGGGTCAGAGGCGGCTATCCAGGAGGGGAGGCTGCTGTCAGGAAGCGGACGTCTCCGCGAGGGCGTTTACGTCAGCGGGGGGAGTGGGCCCTTCATCTGCCACAGTCGCCACATGCTGTCTGGTGACAGAGTTCTGTTTTCTTGCTTCTTAAATGAAACTGTAGACAAAAACTAGAAGTAGTTGGACCCTCTCAATTCTGGAGTCTCACTCCTTCAGTCTGTCCTGTACAACAACAGCAAAAGCAAGAAAGATGTCTTTGTTTTGAGAGAAATAGATATCATGTTGCGGACATGTTTGAAAATACTTTGTACTCAGTGGCTGAGAATTTTTCTAAGCTTAATTATTCAGTGAAATACACACTCTTGAGTGAGAGGATATCGTGCAGCGGCACGCTGGTTTTTAAGAGCCCCTTATTTTCCATGGAGCAGATCTCTTGGAGAAACCCACTTGGGTGAAGAGGACATAAATCCTTCTCAGTGCATCTTTCAAAATTTGAACAAGAGTCACGTATCAGGTCACTGTCTCTGACAAGCACTGAAAAGAAGTGGTGGTTGGCACGGCTTCCCTTCTTGTACGCTGGCGGTGCCTCATTTAGAGTGTGTCCGCTTGAGTGGGGTGTCAGGTATCCCCCTTCAGTAGCCCAACTGGCCCTGCACAGTGAGCCACGCCCACAGTAAGGTGGCCCAAGAGGGAGCCACAGACGCCTCCTGGCCTGGTCTCCTTGTTACGAACTGAGTGCAACAGCGTCTTTCATCTCCTTACTTGAGGGAGAGGAACAGACTCAGCTCCCCGAGTCCCGGCCTCAGGCAGCAGGTGGCTGGGGCAGCTCCCTGCTGGCCACCTCAGTGACTAGCCGCTTTCCTTCCATGGTCCGACTTCTCGTGCTGTGGGGGAGCTGAAGGTCCAGTATTGTTACAGAGGTTTGAAGTGCAGAAAACTTTTAACACTTTGTGTGCCGGTGCCCTTTAAATTTACCAGCCCTTGGGGCCGGCCATTTTCTGTGCCACCGCATGAATGGTATAAGCATTCAATAAAGCACACACAACTCCTGAACTACTGGATATTAAAAAAAAAACTAATATCTCCCATAAAACAGCTTACACTTTCACCGAAACAATGTGTAAAGCTTCTAGACTGAGTACAATCAAAGAAATAGCTCCTAATAGTTCCAGATAAATCCACTGTGGCATGAAAAACCGGAGACTAGATGAACACGTATTAATACATGAGTGGGCACCTGATACTAGTGACAAAAACACGTACTAATACGTGAGCGGACCACAAAGTGTTAAGAGCTGAAAAGTAGTGGTCTGATGGAAAAACAATTATCTGTCTTCTTCATCGTTTGTTGTCTAAACCCTCTTGCTTTAGCCTCCAAGCAGGAAACTAGATGGTAGGGCTTGTTCTTTGTGCTGAAGAGAATACCCTCAGAAATGAACCCCAGTTCATTTTATTTTCCTGGAGATTGTGGTTCTTCAGAATCAACGTGGATTCCTTCCCTGTGTGATCTGAGGTGAGCTGGGGGATGCCAGCTGGGCGGCCCCATACAATGTGCCCACATCACCTCCTGTCTCAACTGGATCATGCTCCTGCTAACAGATCCCCTTGCTTGCCTAGACAGCCCCGAGGGGATTCTCCGTGCGTCCTCGACTCACCTGACCCAGATGTGGCCCACACGAAGGTAAAAGTGTGAACGAGTCTTGAAAAACTTCAGATTGCTACATTCCCGTAGGGCAGAGTACCTCTTCTTCCTTGACTGATGACTGTGATAAAAAGATTGAGTTTCTGATAGGAACTGTGTCTCGCAGCGAGTCTCGTGAATGGTGGAAGCGCGCCAGCTGTGCCGTGTTGCACGGAAGCGCGAGGCGGGCTGCGCATTTGCTGACGGCCCCCGGCGAGGGGACGGGAGGCAGAGTAGTGGTGTTGGAGCAGAGGTCTGGGGGGAGCAGAACTGTGGACTGGCAGGTACAGCGGGATGGGGATACAGCTAGAAACTCAAGGCTCTGTGACCATCAGGTAGTATCATATTCCTTACCTATTCTCTGCACAGCAAAACATTTTTTTATTCTCTCCTGGGGCAGAAATTAAAGTTATAATTTCTTCTGTAAACCAACTGTGCATCTTCTAGTGTAAATCAAATGACTCATAAGTGATTGCAGTTACGAGCGGTCTCTTCTGTGGAAACACAGTTTGGCTGAGATTCCTCATTTTTGCCTGGAAGGCTGTGTGTTTCTTGCACACCTATCATGTGCGGGGCCTGAACCTGGAAGTGGAGGTTATGTTCCTTTCATTACTGCGCTGTCCACACTCATCACCTTAATAACCCAAGACAGGGCTGTGCTCCCGCCACAAGGCCAACTTAACTTGTGGATTTCAGCTGTCCGTCTCTACCGCAGCTCTAATGCAAGATCAACTTGTTTCAAGTGACTCTCTCGATCCTTTCCACAATGAAAATCTTCTGGCCCACAGAGCTGCTGTGGGATTTGAGCTTGTTGTATGTTGACTAGAGTGGATGTCAATCCACAGGCCACTCATGTATGGAGCGGCCCTCGGGGTTTGAAGCACTGTGGACTCTTCCTCCAAAAGCATCGCTAATGAACAGAGTTATTTTGAAAGCATTCCCTGCAGTTCATGCCTTAATTCAGTCATCTGGGAATAGGAAAGCAGATCCCTCTCAGTACACCACTCACTTGGATTTCTGTGGGATTATGCACAATCTTCTCATTTATTTTTACAGTAATAGAGAGGTTTCTGAGCCAAGTTTTACAGGCATTTTGGAGAGAAGGAAAAGGTTGTAGATGGTTCCACATTCTTTAAGTGACAATTGACATTTTTTATTTTCTTGCTTTTCTTCAAAAATGAAAACAAACTTGGTAAACTACGTACCTTAGAGCAGAAGAATGCTGTTCTTGGCCTCATGGCTTATTTTGGCAAAAGCCAGCTTTTGATTCAAGAATGTTTTGTTTGTACCGCTGCCCTTTAAATTCTGTTGCCTGAGAATTGCTTCTTCAGCTTTTTATTACTTGCTTTATTACTTTCAAGGTGAAAAATGAGAAAAGAAAAACTAAACATAGAGGGCTGATTAGAAGACATGGCCATAATAATCATGAAAGTGGTGTCTGCTACTCCCCTTAACATTTGCTTAGTATTTCATAACAGTGACTGCTTCGATGCACACTCTTTCCCTGGAGCAGGTACTTTATTAGAAGGGGATTCTGATTCCTGAAAGATTTTGTTCTCACATATTCATGCAATACTTTATTATCTGGTAAAGAGGTCAGTAAACACACACTGATTTTTGTTTCAGAAAAACCCTGTTATATTCATGAGGACTCCAGTGATCTAGCACCTTCCTTTGTCTTCATCCGCAATCTTTCTTACAAATCCTTTTGTCCTTTCTGTTTTAAATTGATAACATATGTATTGACTGTAGAGTGGAGATAAATTATCGACAAGGTTCATTTTAGACAAAGCAAAAAAATAAAAAACCTCATTGACTATATATATAGTTATTAAAGAGGGTGTAAGTGATGGTAAATGATTTTCAAGAAATCTAAATAAGAAGTGCCTAAACAACAAAAAATTTTGCCAGAAGACGTTCCTTTACTTAGACATTTGAAACCCCATCAACTTGCTTCATTTGGAATTGCGCTGTAATGAATTAATAGCATTAATTCCAGGTCATTTCCAGTATAGAAAGCCTCGGGGGTATTTCTGCACCATATCTATCTGGATGAGAGCATGTGAATGTACTTGGTGGTAAGAAAGGGATTTATGATTTTGTAACAGGATTGAAAACAAAGAATATAGGGTAAATTTTGCTTCTTGGGAATAATCAAGTAAGGAGGAAATTTTTCTGCTTTAGGATTCTAGACTATCCTCCTTTTTTAAAGGGCATTATTTGGTAGTTCTAATACAGTAATTAGATTAGGTGTTGATAGATGGAAAATCTCTTCTAAGGCAAAAGGTAATATGTTAATCCATGCGAAGGGAGCCCTCTGTTTCCTGTAGCCATCTTTTCTTGGATTGTAGCCTTACAGTACGGCTCCTGAAGTGAAAAATGAAGTTGTTTCAGCCTCATTTGGGGACCAAAGAAATACCTTTTCGTTTTAGTTTTGACTCTTCAATATAAAAATGCATAAAAGTGAAAGGGTGATGACATTAAATTTAAAATAATATACTCTGTATTTGACACTAGAACCCAGAAGATTAGATCTCAAAGTTAGTTAGTAATAGATGTTCAAAGTTATGATAAGAACAAGATAAATGAAATTTATTCTTCTAAGGCAACGGTTTTGTGCCAGAATTAACTGGGGCTTCCCTGAAGCAGTCCTCGCAGAAACCTACACGTTTGTTAATGTTTAAGGTTAGATGTGGGGCTTATGCTTCAGATATTCGACATAACCGCCATCGCTAAAGGATGCTGGCCCTGAGGAATGCAGGCCACCTCTGTCTTGAAACCTCAAGCCCCATTCGACTGAGTCAAGGAAACATGATTACACAATCCCCTGCCTCTCCTATGGAAGTTCTGGTAGATGCTTCGAAAACTGAATGCGGAAATGAGTGAATGAAACTACTCCCCTAAAACCAAGGAACTGAATCCTTTCCCTCTTTCCGAGAGTTCTTAGAACTGCTTCTTTCTGGAGTTGAACTGCATGGATCTCTATGAACATAACTCACATTTCCTATTTGCAGTGGGTACACTTGCCAGCTGGACATCGAGGTAAAAGGTCTACAGTCAAGTTCCTTTCACAATGACTCTTCGGAGTATCCCCCCCACTGCCACGGAAAATAGCAAAAGAAGCTGTGTCCCTGGACTCTGCAACCCTGAACACTGGCAGAAGAGACCGAGCCGCCGTAAGAACTTGGTGAAGAGAGCGCACTAGGGCCTGAGAGCACACGGGGCATCCTGTTTCTGTTCTCTGCGAGCACTCCTCTTCTTCTTCCATGTCCTCTTTGTCAAGATCTTTCTTGCACTGGGTAATAATCAGAACTTGAACAGTAAGGCTGTGCTCCCGGGAGAAGTCCTCTATTCCTTTCTTCTCAGTCTGGGCTTGCCCCACAGTGGGCCCTGATGGCTGACCAGGTATGGCTTAAATCTGTTCTGTCGAATGGTTTTAGCAGACTGAAACAAAATGAAGTAGGAGCCCGGCCTTTCACATTCAGTTTGGAATTCTCTTGGAGAAAACCAGCCAGGGCTGAGATCGCAGAGTGAATTACACCTTCTAGTGCAGTCTAGAGACGCGGCCATTCTGCCCTCCTGTCCGGTGAGAGGGACCTCATTACACATTGGATCAGTCTCGACGTGGCAGGTCACAGAGGAGCGGGTGTCGCTGCAGGCGCGGAGCCGGCTTGGTGCTGCCTCAGGCCATGCCAGTGTTACGCTCGAGTGCTTGGCAGAGGAGATCGCACTGAAACTCCATCTTGCCCTTTTCGAGGTGTTGGTACCAGGGCTGGGTTTGATGTTGGCTTGCTCTTTGGAGGTGAGAAAAGAGAAACATGTATTTGGTCTGGAAACTGTCTTAGTCAGTCTCTTGATGAAAGGAAGAGTGACTCCTTGGCATCAAATTCAAGTCACATTAGCACTCTGGAGCAACAATTTCAAGTGGACAACTTTGTGGGTGTGATATTTGGATGTGCCTCAGCTAATGTCTTAAACACATTTTATGCCCTCTTATTGTTGCTGAAAAAGAGAAATCAGCAGGTCTCTGTGACTCAAAAACCAAGATTTGAGGCAGAGTCCAGCTGACAGTATTGAAATGACACTTCAACACTTCAGTGTCACAGTGCTGGGGTGACAATTAGATGATTTATCATTTAAAAGTGGTTCTTCTGAGTAAATTGTGGCATATCAGACAACGAGCGTCTGGCACTGGGATGGCATGAGCTGTGCAGTGTGAGATGATGCAAGGAGCTCAGGGCGTACTGCTGGGTGGAAGGCACCATCTGGAAAGGTTGCTGCTATTGACTTCTTACTGTGGGTCAACCCGGAAGAGACACGACTATTGAGATAGTCACAAAGATCAGTGATTGCCTGAGGTTGGGGTAGGGAGGGATGAATAGGTGGGGAACGCCGGGCTTTAGGGCGGCAAACTTTGCCCTAAGATACTGCAAAGGCGTACATAGGTCAGCACACATTTGTCAAAACCTTTATTATGTACAACACAAGTCTGAACCTGCCGTGGTAATGATGTGGCAAAGTCCGTGAATGGTAACTAGTGTCCTGCTGCGGTGTGGACATAAATCGTGGTATTTGTGTGTGGAGGGGTGGAATATTCGTGGTGTCTGCACTTTCTGCACAGCTTCCCTGGGACACTGAAGGCTGCTCTGGCGAATAAAATTTGTTTTTTTTAAAAGATATATTTATGCGCACAAGCTGGGGTGCAGGCCGTGCAGAGGTGCAGAGGGTGAGAGGATTCACCAGAGAGAGTGGGGAGCAGAACAGGCAGATGGACTGAAATCCACTGCTGAGGGGAGCAGCGGGCGAGGCAGGAGAGGTCTGCTGCACCATGTGGGAATCTCCATGCCGGGTGTCGAACTTGCGCTGCAGCTGCTGACAGCTCTGCAGTGCTGCGCTTAACCCATTGTGCCACAGGGAGGCCCATAAAATTCATGGGTTTTTTAAAAAGGATTTTCTCTATTAATCTCAACAATAATGCCATCATGCGCTTTCAACAAATGCTACCTGAAGTCTTCCTCAGGCATTTAGGCACTGGGCTCATGGTAGCCAATAGTCCTTGCCTCATGAAATCCAACAATTCTGTTTACTGGTCACTCAACTTGTTTGACTTAAAACTCAAGCCCACTTGCTCTAACTCCAACCTCTACAGCCTTGCACCTGCATCCCCAAACCCTTTGAGCCCCACTGGGTAGAACAGAGTAGAGAGGACATGAGGAAGGACGAACAGTCCTAGTTTAAAAGCACCAAGAAAGGACATAAGACATAAGAAACTGTACCCAGACTCACTGTGAACTGTGTAGATACCTAAAAACAGAATTTTAAAATATGAAATGTTAAAAAAAAAATAAAAATAAAAGGGGGCCTCCCTGATGGCTCAGCGGTTAAGCACTGCGCTGTGGAGCTGTCGGCAGCAGTGATGCGAGTTCGATGCCCAGCCAGGGAGATTCCCACATGGCGCAGCAGACCTCTCCTGCCTCGCCCGCTGCTCCCCTCAGCAGTGTGTTTCAGTCCATCTACCTGTTCTGCTCCCCATTCTGTCTCTGGTGAACCCTCTCACCGCCCCACGCCTCTGGTCTGTACCCCAGTTTGTATGCATAAATAAATAAATCTTTAAAAAAAAACATCCTGTGCTTTAGGTTATGATGGTGCCTTAGAAATGCTCTTTTTTTTTGTAGTTAAATTGCTTTCACAACTGGAAAAAAGAGATTTTCGAATGTATTTCTAGTATTTCCATGGTAGATTTGACCAATATGTGGTCGTTTATAGTTTGGCTGTACAATGGATATTTTTTCTTTTGAAAAATGTGTCTTTTTTAATAGACTATCTGGAAGAAGTTTAAAGGGAATGTGTTGATACTTAACTCTGTTATAACAAACATTAGATGTGTTTAAAGTTCTTTCGTCAAAATTGGTCGAGATCTCACCAAGAATTTTTCTGAGAACAGGAATTCACTTCATCAACATCACTTCTTTATCATCAGAATCTGCCCTTGCATTGGCTAAATTAAATATTTTTCAGAACCACAATTTAATTATATTTGAATCACCCATTAAAAAACCCCACCTTAAAAATTGAAACTAGGTCCAGATTAATTATAATAAAAAGAACCCTTGGCATTGCTCTAGGGTTCCACGCTGGGGCTCTCCAGTTTTATCACATTATAAAATAAGTCGACTGCTGTGCTTCTGATTCAGTGACACGCCTTCCGATGTTAGGTGGTGGGTCCATCACGGACCCCAGCGTCAGAGCCGCAGGGCTTAGCATCCTGACTCTGCAGACTGCTTTGTTTCTCCAGAAGTTCTGTTTTTTCTCCATAAAATTGGATCTGTAATAACCAAGTCAGTCTCCATGAGTCCACTGCCTTGTAAGAAAGCACTGCTCAGGACGGTTTCTTCGAAGCACAGGAATCCAAGTCAGCATTATGTATGTTCCTTTGCCTGTGCGGAGACTTCGGCTGGTTGTGTTCCAGCCTTTCTGGGTCTCACTAGAGCAGTATTTCTACTGTCTGCTCGCAGGGGGCTGGCTTAGGCATCCCTGCCTTCCTCAGGGTCTCCTGGGGCCCCTCCTCGCTCACAGACCCAGTCTCTGAGCTTGGCGGATTTCTGCCTCCTGGAGACAGATTCTCCAGGGCTTCGAAGCAGGAGGGAGGAAGAACTGAAGAGGCCTGAGGCCATCCTCTTACCAGATCACTTTTGTTCTCTGTCCTGATGCTGTTCATTATTGGTCCCTGTTTTTTATCTTGATTGCAAACCTTCTTACTGCCCATTTCCAAGAGCAAAACAATTAGCATTGGGTAGATGGAAAGTGATGCTCTTTTACATAATCCCGCCCTTCCAGCATTTGCCAAAGGTCAGGCTTTCACTATAGGATACTCAGTTACTTTATGGAAGTCTGGTGCAGTTCTGTTATTTTCCTCTTCATTTCCTTTAACTGTGTCTTCCCATCTCTGTAATATGCCACCTTATTATTCAGTTTCCAATCAGGGATCTCTTTAACTGGGTTTTAAACTAAAGATCCTGTTTTTTCATATTGGAACGTATCATGGACCTCTGTCAAATGTTCACAGATTTTTCCAGGCATTAGCTTAGTCTTTGGTGAGGCACTGGGGAGCCACTCACGTTCTTTTTTTTTTTTTTTTTTTTTTTT
>PVIJ01008952.1:0-70191 GCA_004024925.1 Scalopus aquaticus | reverse complement strand
TGGTTCTTTCAGTATCTTTATCTTCCAGAGTGCTTATTCTTTCCTCCATGTGTTTTAATCTACTTTTATGGCTCTCTACTAATGTTTGTAAATCCTCCATTTCTTTCATTTTCTTCTTTATGGATTCATTCTCGTTTTTCAGTTCTTCATTTATATTCCTCAGTTCTTTGTTCTTCTCATTTAATTCTATTATTTTTTTCATTATGGCAATTCTGAATTCTTTATCTGGTAGGCAGATGTAATCTTCTCTGTCCATATTATTGGGTTCTGAAGAAGGGTTTTCTTTCTGTGGTGAATTGTTTTGAGGGTCATTTGTAATTTTTTTTCTTCCTGTTGTTGGCCTTCTGCTTTGCTCTGATCGTTGCATTCCTGTGCTGTTGGTGCCGGCAGGCATGGTTCTTGGTTTTACTTGCTAGAGGGCGGCAGTGGCTCGGCACGCACAACTAGAGGGTGGGGGTATGGCTGCGTGGCTGGAGGGAGGGGCCGCGGACGGTGCAGGCAGCTGGAGGGCGGGCGGGGGCGCGGCTGTTTGCTGGCTGGCGGTGGCTGTGCACATGCTCGAGCCGGGCTGGAGGGCGGGGCCGCGGATGGTGCAGGCAGCTGGAAGGCGGGCGGGGGTGAGGCTGTTGGCCGGCTGGAGGGCGGGGCACAGCTGTTTGCACGGCTGGAGGGCAGGGCCATGGCAGTGCGGGGGCGTGCTCACCTGGAAGGCTTTGGCTTGCCTCGGTGGGGTTGCCCTGACCTGGCTCCCTCTTCTGCGCGGGGCAGAGCGGGAAGTGCCAACCAAGGGCGGCTTTTGTTCCACACTTCTCCGGTGCCTGGAGCGCAGTTGCGGCAGCCTAGCCCACAGTCTTTATCTGTGGGTTATGAAACTGACCGCCTCCCGAGGTAATTCTCTGCCAGCGGCGTAGTGGAACTGCCTCGGGAGCCCTCGCTCTCCTGCACGGGACAGGACAGGAAGTTCCTATGGTGTGCAGCTTGTGTCCTGTGTTTTTCCCGCACCTGTAGCTGGGAGATTTTTCTTTTTTCTCCCACGTTTCCTCCAGTGGTTAGCTATTAATAGTGTCACTGAAGGGGTGGATAGACCACTACCCCAGAGATCTGTTCCAAACAGGAGCTAGAGTGCTGGCTCCGTAATGGTGGTGGTGGGAGGGGCCACACCACACCGAGGCTGCCCGGGACTTTGTTCCGTGTCCCACCAACTTCCCCAGTGCACGCTGCCCTCTCCAGGGCTCTGTTGCTACTTGGAGGGACCGCTGGTGTCAGTCTCGAGTTTTATCACTCTGCCGTGCCCGGGAAAACGCCTCTGCTCACTTTTTTTTTTTTTCTGGGTTTCCTCAGGTGCCTCTCGTCTTGGTCTCCTGGTCCGGTTTTGTGTTGAGGGGAGGGGAGAGGGGATCTGGTGGTTCTTTCTTCTCCTTGATCAGTCTTTTTAGCTTCTTTCCAAGTTCTACTCACCCGTGAGGGTGTTAGATTTATGTAGCATTTCTGGATCTTCTCTGGGCTTGGCTGATGTCTCTTTATAGGCAGCTTTTCTTTTGGGAGAGTTGATACTAGTGTCCCTTCACCGCCATGTTGATGACGTCCCATCTATGCTCAGTTCTTACCTAGGGTGTTATGCTTCACTTTTCTGAGGGTAGAGTAGTGACATAATTATTTGGAATTATTCTGAAAGGATTATTTATCTCTTTCCCCATTAATTCATTTATCCAATCTCTTATTTATATCAGTATGGACTCGTGTATGTATTTTACACTTCGGGCTACAATACAATACTACTTTATCTATTATATTGCTTAGAGTGTCCCAACTTTGAACAATGAGAGCTCTTCCGGTTGTCTCCTATGTCCCTTTGCCATGCCCACATCAATTTGAGATTGTTTTCTTTAAATACTTCTTTACTTTCTGTTACTAAAAGATGTTCTGGGATCATCTTCTGCAATTTCCTGCCCAGAATCAGTCATTCTTCCAAGGATCCAAGAATCAGTCATTTTCCCTAGGATTCCTATGTACTCTAATGGGAAATAGTATTAGAAACCAAAATCTAGGTACTAAGTATGTTCACTGCTTAGTTCAATGCTTCTAATCCCTCTCAGCTGACAGAGAAAGGATATATATGTGTATATTCTAACCTGTGTATACACACATCTATAAATATATCAGTATGTAACCATCTTTATTTACGTTATACTAGTATATCCATTTCTAATCTATTACCACATGGATCATTCTAGCCTCCTTTTCCTGCTGACATATGAACTTACAATCCAACAATGAGAACCTGGCTCACACTATTTCCATCTATTTTCTTAATTGTTCAATTCCAGGGTACATATATAGTAACAATCAGAATTGTTGCCTTGTGACTCTGACCCTTTTTAGTGAAGTTTACATTTTGTAATACAATTGGACTGTTTTATTACAGCCTGCATTCCATTCTGGGGTTCCCAAACCTCCTAAGTGACTTAATTCTTTTCATATGTTAAGGCTCTTTTGCTGTAAAGTCTGGAAATTGTCAGAAATGCGTAGTGTTATTTATTTACCATTACAGTTATCATATAGAATAGTTTCACTGCCCTACAAAATCTTGTGTTTTGGACACATTCAACTTCCTCCCATCTCACCGAGCCTCTGGAAACTACAGATCTTCTACTGTCTCTAAAGTTTTGCCCCTTTAAAAATGTCAAATAATTGGAATCATACGGTAGACAAGTTTTTTCACATCAATATTTACTTAGCAACATGTAAGTTTCATCCATCTTTTTCATGGCTTGATAGCTTATTTCTTTATTTCTGTATAACATTCCATTGAATGGGTGTGCCGCAGTTTGTGTATCTATTCATCAGTGGAAGGATAGCTTGACTGCTTTCAGTTTTGGTGATTATGAATAAAGCGTCTATGCATATCCATGTGCAGGTTTTTGTGTGAACATAGTTTTCAAATTAGTTGGGTAATATCCAGGAGCACAAATTGTATTTTAAAGTGGCTGTACCATTCTGTTTCCCTGCTATCAGTGAATGAGAGCATCTTTTACTCTGTAATCTCACCAGAAATTGGTATTACCAGTTTTTCATTTTGGAATTTAGCCATTCTATTAGGCAAGGAGTGATATCTCATTGCTGTCTTAATTTGCAATTCTCTGCAGTTGACTGACATTGAGCATCTCACATGTTTACTTACCACTTGTATATTTTCTTTGAGGAGGAGTCTAGATCACTTGTTTATTTTAAATTGAATTGCTTTATTATTGTTGAGTTTCAAGAGTTCTTTGTACATCTTGGATACAGGTGCTTTATTAAAAGTGTTTTATAAATATTTTCTCCAAGTCTAGGACTTGTTTTTCCATTCTCTGAGCAGTAATTCACAGAAAAGTTTTTATTAATTTTAATGATATTAAATTTTTCTTTCATGGATTGTACTTTTGGTGTTACATTTAAAAATTCATCACCAAAAAAAACCAAGACCACCTAAATTTTATCCAATATTTTTATCTAGAAATTTTATTATTTTGCATTTAGGTCTATTATATAATTTGAATTTATTTTTATAAATGCTATCTGATCTGGTTTTTGCTTATTCTCTTTTGTTTTGCACATAGACATATACTTTTTCCATACCATTTGTTTAAAATACTAGTCTTTGTTACTTTGTCAAAGCTGAATTCATCACATACGTGTGAGTCTATTTCTGGGCTCCATTGTTCCTCACTATACTATATTCTTTGTTCTATGTTCTTTCCCAACACCAAACTGTCTCATCTCAATTACTGAAGTTTTAGAGCAAATCTTAAAATAAGGTAATGTAAGCCCTTAAATTTTGTTTTCCACTACTGTGTCATTATTCTAGGTCTTCTGAATTCCATAAAAACTTTAGGAACAGGGCCTCCCTGGTGGCACAAGGGGTTAAGTTTCAGACTATGAAGCTATCACAGCCACTGCAGCACGAGTTCTATACCCAGCCAGGGAGATTCCCACATGGCACAGCAGACCTCTCCTACCTCCCCCTCTATTTCCCAAGGCAGTGTATTTCAGTCAATCTGCCTTTCTGCTCTCCACTCTGTCTCTGGTGAATCCTCTCACTACCTCCATGCCTCTGACTTACACCCCAGCTCTTGTATGCATAAATAAATAAATCTTTAAAAAAAAAAACTTTAGGATCAGTTTTAATATTTGCAAAATAGCTTACTGGGACTTTGATTGGTATTGAATTGACTATATAGACCAAGTTGGGAAGGACAAACTTCTTAATGTTTAATCTTCCAATAAATAAAAATGAAATATCATGTATCTCTACTTGTTTATATATTTTTGATTTATCTCATTTTAGGGATTTTTAGCATCCAATTATAGATCTTGTACATAATTTAGATAACCTAAGTGTTCTTACCTAAGTATTTCATTTTCTTAGATGCCACACAGATAATAATGTATAAAGACAATATTATTTCTTCTTTTCCAATCTGCAATAGGGGGAAATCCTCTCTATTACTTGTTGGTTTTTATTGTGAACGGATGTTACAGATTTTGTCATATGCTTTTTCTGTATCAGTTGATAAGACTGACAGGAAATTCCTCCTTTTGTTTGTTGATGTGATGGAATATATCGATGTTTGAACATTGACACTGCTTTGCAATATATTTGTAATGCCAGACTAAACATTGTTGGATCTTGTTGCCTAACTATTTTTACATGCCATTGGATTCAATTTGGCAATATCATGTTGAGAGAATTTTACATATATGTTTATGAGAGATTTTCATCCATAGCTTTCCTTTATTAGAATGTCTTTATCTGCTTTTGACAGCAAAACCAGATAAAGGAGAGGTAATGATGATCACATAGACTGAATTAGAAAGTGTTCCTTCTAGTTTTATTTTCTGGAAGACTGTAAAGAATGTTTAGTAAAATTTACATATGAAACTACAACTGGATCCTTTCTTTTTGGAAGACTATTACTATTGATTCAATTTTTTAAAACAGATATAGTTCTATTCAGATTTTCTATTTCTCCTATGAATTTTTGTTGCTTGTGTCTTTTAAGAAATTGGTACCTTTTATCTAAGTTACCAAATTAGGAGGCATAAATTCATTCAAAGTTTTCACTTATGATCCTTTCAGCGTTCATGGAACCAGCAATGATGACTATTCTTTCATTTCTGATGTTAACTGGCAGAAGTACCATCACTTGGCACTTCTGTCACTGTGCCCATGAATGAAAGACTTGATGTGTGGCTACATGGTCTTAAAGTATAGCTAATTGATGAGAAAGTATAACAATGACTTTGACCTATAAAAGATAAGAACTATAGGCTAGGTATACAAACTGGATACCCCAAAACAGTGAATAACCAATGCAAGATATTCTTGGAAAGGGAATAGCACATGCTCCTAGAATTGTGGATCAGAACTATTGGGAGTTACATAGTTCGTAAAAGACCAAGAGGCATTCAGATATATAATTCTGGTGGTGGTGGGTGAATCTAACTTATCTATAGCCTCCAAAATCTACAGCCTCCAATATGCCCTGTTAAAAATTATTATAATAAATCCAGTAAAAGACAACTTGGAAATATAAATTTACACTGTATGTCATAAACTGTTAATAACTTTTTTACATAAAATCTCCTATATATTAATAAGAAAAATAGGTATAATGAATACAAAGTGTACAAAGAATGTAAAAAAGAAGCTAAAATGTCAAGAAACATGATTAAGCAACGTGAATCATCATCTGTCTATCATCGTAATTTGCCTAAAGCATAATTAAATTTAGTAAGGAGTAGAAGATGTAGGTAAATGAGCACACTTTCATTGATTTTGGTGGAACAGTGAACTGATACATTTCTGGAGGGTAATTAGGCATCATGTATTAAAAACTTTTAATTTAAGCTCACTGGTTCCTTGTAGAAATTTAAGCTAAGAAAATTAGATGAGTTCACAAAATGGTGTATATGGGGATACAAATAGTCAAACAGATACAGTAACTCAAATTGGAAACAATCTAAATACCCACATATATTGTAGTAACTAAATAATGATATATCCATAGAGTGGGATATTAACTAATAAGTATTTTTATAATGAAATGTGCTCCTAACTTATAAAGTTTTTCTTAAAAAAAAGATAACTGAACAGCATTATAAAAAACATTAATGAAAAGGAAAAAGAGGTTATAAAAGCATGCATAAATCTGGAAAAGTAACCTCTATTAAGAATGAGAGATGAGGTACAGCAAAAGAGACATTTACCAAAATAAATAACCCACTGACAGAGAAAATATTTGCACTCCATACAACAGACAAGGGTCTGATCACAAAAATCTACAAAGAACTCACACGACTCAACAAAAACAAAGCAAAAAAAACTGTCAAAAAGGGCAGAACTTAAAAGACACTTCTCAAAAGAAGAAATGCAAATGGCAATCAGGCATATGAAAAAATGTTCAACATCCCTCATAATCAGGGAAATGCAAATAAAAACCACAAAGAGATACCACCTTACACCAACAAGAATGGCACACATTAAAAAAAAAAAAACAGAAAACAACATATGTGGGCAAGGATGTGGAAAAAAAGGAATGCCCCTACACTGTTGGTGGGAATGCAAACTGGTCCAACCTCTATGGAAAGCTGTGTGGAGTTTGCTCAAACAACTAAAAATGGAGCTTCCATATTACCCAGCAACTCCACTCCTAGGAATATACCCAAAGGACACAAAAACAGTAATCCAAAAGGGCACATGCACACCCATGTTTACTGCAGCACTATTTACAATAGCTAAAACATGAAAACAACCCAAATGCCCCAAAATTGATGACTGGCTCAAGAAGATGTGGTACATGTATACAATGGAGTACTATTCAGCAATCAAAAATTATAAACTAATACAATTCTCAGCATGGATGGCACTAGAAGGGATTATGCTCAGCGAAATAAGGCAGAAGGAAAAAGAAAAATATCGAATGGTATCACTGATAGGAGTGTTATAGTGTGTTTCTACTTTTTCTAAATATTGCCCACTTAGCAAAATTTACTTCTGTATGATTCAGATCTTCTTATAGTTCTTTCATCAGTCTACTTTCTTTCACTCCTGATTCAACAGATTCCTCGGCTCACTTTTCTTTGAAATCAGAGGTTGGTAACTATCGACAGTGTGAGAAGGTGGAAATACCAGAGAACCACTATAAGAGAACCAAACGAGAAATCAGAAGGATAAAATAGCACACAAAACATAAATAAAAGCAAAAACTAGCAGGTAACCACAAATAAGCGATATTCTGCAGGGGAGGGAGAGGAAGAGAGACCAAAATAGGGGAGAAAAGGGCACAAGGGATTATGGTGATGGTTCATGTGTGAATTGGTGGTGGGAAACCTACAGGGAATACACAATAATAAAAAGAATATAAATTAAATTTTAAAAATACAGTTAAAAAAAAAGTGCTTTCTGGGTTACCACTGAGTGCTCTCAAAGCCCAGTCCCTCTGGTCAGGGGTTAAAAAAAAAAAAAGAGTGAGATGAGATTATGGGGAATTTTCACATTGTTTTATTGCTCTTTGACTATTCAATATTCATGAATTATCATGAGAATCTTTACATTTATTATGTATTTTAATATAACAAAAATAATCATATGCAGGTGGTCCCTAACTTACAATGGTTTACAATTTTTTGACTTTGATGGTGTGAAAGCAATTCAGAAGAAATTGCTATACACTACTCTGCTGTGATGCTGGACAACGGCAGAGAGCCTTAGGGGTGGGGAGCACAGTTTCTTGTCAACATTTTTGACTTACAATATTTTGAATTTAGTATGGGTTATTGGTATGTAACTCCATCACAAGTTGAGGAAGATTTGTATTAAGTAAAAAAAAATGTAAATATCTTAAAATTTTTTTTAAAAAAGAATGTTTTAAGTCAAAGATTGTGATTCCATATTAGTTAAAAAGCTGTGTTATATTATGGATACTACATTTTAAAAAGCTCTACAGAATAAAACAAAAGACAGGAATGAATAAGTTCTAATAAGAACTAATAAGAACTAATACTAATAAGTAATTTTTTCTACTTTTTATAAATATTGCCCACTTAGCAAAATTTACTTCTGTATGATTCAGATCTTCTTATAGTTCTTTCATCAGTCTACTTTCTCTCACTCCTGATTCAACAGATTCCTCGGCTCACTTTTCTTTGAAATCAGAGGTTGGTAACTATCGACAGTGTGAGAAGGTGGAAATACCAGGACAAAAATGGATAATTTGAGTTATGTTAACTCTCTATGAACTGTAATACATTAAAATGATTTTGTGATTTTTTAAAAAGATTATTTATTTATGCATACAAGCTGGGGTGGAGGCCAGAGGTATGGGGGTGGTGAGAGTATTCACCAGAGATAGAGTGGGGAACAGAACAGGCAGATCTACTGAAATACACTGCTGAGGGGAGAAGGGGGCGAGACAGGAGAGGATGCTGCGCCATGTGGGAATCTCCCTGGCCGGAGATCAAACTTGTGCTGCAGTGGCTGTGAATAGCTTCATAGGCTGAGACTTAAACCGTTGTGCCACCAAGGAGGCCCGATTTTGTGATTTTATATAAAACATTTCTATTAGAATAATGTACTTTTCCTTAGTTTTTGGTAGGAAGCTGTTTTTTAAATTGGTTTACAAATCACAACAGAGAACTGTGTTCAAAACTTTGCAGATAACTTGGATGCTTGTATTTGATTTTGTCCAGTCAAGGTGCCCCCAAAATCTTGGTTAAATGGTGGTTACTCTAGGAGAGTGGACATGTAGGTCTCCTTTCCTTTGCACACTCCAGGTAGGGTTCAGTTTTGGTCAGTCATCGGCCTTTGTAAACCACTTGTGAATTAAGTACTGGTCTCATGTTAGGTAATAGAATTTCAGCATGGGTAAGTTCTAGGCTCTGTCCTTGGTGTATATTAGCACAACTCATAAATGCAAATATTCATAGTACTCTTCTAGGTAATTGTGGAAGCAGTGTAAGTGCTACTGCTGATTTGTAATCACTTGTCTGGGATTTTCATGCATGTGACAGGCGCCCTCTAGCGAATAGAGGGACTTACTTTGGCCTCCACTGCAAAAGAGAGACTGGAAATATCTGAAGTAGTTTTAACAATTTCACATTTAATTAAGTGAATAAAGATGCTGAATCTCTGTATGTGAAAATGGGGATGAGGGTGGGGATTCCTTTTTTTATAAAGCATCCACAATTTCACCACATGGAAGTAGTAACTGAATTTCAAAATGAAGATCAAAATAATCTGAATTTTGGGCCTCCCCAGTGGCGCAGCAGTTAGGGGCGGCGCTGTGGAGCTGTCGGCAGCTGTGAGGCAAGCTCGACCCCAGGCCGGGGAGATTCCCACATGGCAGGGCAAACCTCTCCTGCATCGCCCACTGTTCCCCTCAGCAGTGTATTTCCCACGATCTGCCTGTTCTGCTCCCCACTTCTTCTCTGGTGAACCTCTCGCCACCCCACTCCTCTTGTCTGTACCCCACCTTATATGCATAAATAAATAAAATCTTAAAAAAAAACTTTTTAAAAAATCTGAATTTTTGCTAGATTATCAAAGTATATGAGTAGATCTTTATTTATTTCCAAATGTAGAGATTTGACCTTTTTAAAATGTAGCTACTAGAATCTATCTGATACACATACACACACACACACACACACACACACGGGTTGAGACTTGAGGAACCATAATTTTAGTCAAAAAACTTTAGTCTGTTAAACATAGCTGATAAGTTATATTTTACTAGGTTAATGTCAAGAATAGAGCACAGTGCTCCAGTGAAACAATAACTTTCACTTTTTCTCTTCCCAAAGCCCCTATGACTTATAATAGTCCTTATTATGTTCCGAAAGATATTATAATTTTGATATCATAATTATTTATTAATTATTATTTTCAGTACTGGGTTAGGTCTGCAACAAGGAACAAAAAATAGTTCTTATCCTCGAGGATGCTTCCAGTACAAAATATAGTTAAACAATATATAACTGGGTCATTGGAAAATAAACCAAATAAATATAAGATGGTATTCACATTACTTTAACAGTGTCAAAGAGCAAAAGCAATCACTCATTTGACTCAGTGGCCTTTAAATAGAGCATTCTAAACCAACAATTGAACAAAAGGTTAAACAGAAAATAGGTTACATGCTTAAAAACAAGTAGGTGAAGAGGTAACTATCAAATTATTGAGTGTATTTAGCGTGTTTATGCTACTGTTTAGGGGTTCATCTTTTAGAGTTATATTGTCTGTAGTCTCCCACCTTCTTAGTGTCGAAACACTTTAAAAAAATAAATTATTTCTTCCTCTTTCACCTAGATGGTCTCTGTCACCTGAGCAAATGAGACTTTAATTTTTAAAAATTGTATCAATTTTTATTGAGATAACATTGGTTTACAATACTTTGTGATTTAGATCCACTTCAACTCCTTCAAGTCAAAGCCGTCTGCTCTAACGCTTAAAAGTCGGTCCTCCCTGTCTTCTGAACTCATAACGACCCCCATCTAACACGATTACATTGCTTTGATTATTCCATGTAAAGAGTTTCCAGAATATATGTAAGTATTCATTCAAATTATGTTAACTTGTTAATGAGTAGACCCCAAAATCTTTTCTTCCCATCACTGTTGCTTGGACTACGAATCGCACCAATTTAGAGGAATAACGTAGCATTCACCCTTTGTCAAACAAGTTCTGGTAGGGGTGATGAACACAACCCGAGGGATAGAAATGAATGACAACACGTCGCCTACCTCATGCTGCCCACAAAATGCCCATTCTTCTCTGTCCTGTTTCCTAAGATGCATCCGGGCGAATGCAAGGTCATCCGTGAAGGCGGCGTACACCTCCGCAGAGCCTGATGCTGGGAAGGGAGACGGGGAAGGCGCAATGGGGAGACTCACGGGGAGGAGGGGGTGCAAGGAGCAGCCAGGTGCCTAGCTCCAGGCGCGCCGGAAAGCGGTGAGGGACTAGGGGTGCTGGGCGGCGCGCGCCTGCGCGGACCTGCGTCCCACCGCCCCCCGACCGCAGCATCCCTGCGCAAGAGCCCCGGCGCGCGGGCGGGAGGAGGGGCGTGCCTGCCCCTCCGCCCCACGCGCGGCCACGTGACGCCGGCCGAGGCAATTGGAGTCGCCGCAGCCCAGCGGCGGCAGAGTGGTGCAGCGCCCGGCGCTCACAGCGGGATCTTCTCCTCCAGGGATCCTTGACGTAGCCTTCTCCTCCGTCCGACTCGTCGCCGCCGCAGCCGCCGCATCCCTGTGGCCTCGGCGCCCCAAGGAGGAGAGGAAGAAGCAGCTGGCCCGCCGCCGTTAGAGGGGGTCCCCGGCTGCCTATTGCTCACTCGCTCTTTGCCTCCGAGGTCAACCCTCCCGCGGGGTCTCCACTTTTTCCTCCCTCCGCTGCCAGCGCTCGCTTACTGTCGCGATGGGGCTTCTGGACTCTGAGCCGGGCAGTGTCCTGAATGTGGTGTCCAACGCGATTAACGAAACCGTGGAGCTCTACCGCTGGACCTGGTCCATCAGAGGTAAGCCGCTGGTTTCCCCATCCTCGCCCGGCCCTGTGACCTCCGAGCGCCGGATCCCTGGTCCTGTAGCCCTGTGCCCCCTGCGGCAGTTGGGATGCTGCGGATCAGAAGAGGTACAGGGGCACGGGGTCCGCGGACAGTCTCTGGTTAATCTGATTCGAACGTTGAGGCCTCCCCCTCCCCCTGACGTTCGCACGATTCTCCTCTGAGCTTCCACCATCTCTCATCAGCTTCTAGGATGCAGGAGCTGACATATCTGATGGAGTCTGTGCTTCTCAGAGCTCCTCACAGGAAACGCCCCACCCTGTAATCCCACATTTCCCGATCTCATCTGACAGTTCTAATTTATGCGCCGGGTTGCTTTTTAACATTTTGTATTATTTTGTGTGGAGAGATGGCTGGGGAGGGGAAAGGGTTCCAAATGTAGCTGTCTGTTTGCTTCCTGGGCCTCCCTGTTACTTTGACGCAAACTGCTAACCTAATATTTATTTTTATATAGTCCATCCGCAGTAGTATGGATAGTAGTATGAAATGAAAATTTGAGTTCTTGAATTTTGAAGAATGTTAGTGTCTGAGGCTTTTCCAACAGCAAATATGTTTGAAGGGATTGTCTACAAAGGCTTTGCGCAGTGCAGTCAGGGGAGGTGGAGACTAAAACACCAAGAAATCAAGTCTTTAGGAAGGGGGTCTCTATAGCAGCACCTAGAGGCTGTCCCAGAAGCCTACATAGGTGCAGTTTTCTTAAATCAGCAAACTTTTCCCTTCAGCAGTTGCAGTTCCTTTGACAGGGGTCATCCTTTCGTTGATTTATAAAGCCCTTCCAGAGAAAGCAGTTGTGATGTGCTTTTTTTGTCTCTTACCATTTATTTGCTTAATTTGCTTCAGTTGCTTTTGGTTTTAAAGCATTTAGACTTTTTGAAATAAAAAATTAGGCTAACATAGTTTTAGATATGATCTTATAATTTAAAATATCCTAGTTATTTTGCAGTATTCCACCCTGCATCCCAGAAGTGGAGGAAATTAATGTGACATTTTAGGAGTCTGTCTTGCTTCCCTAGAAATGAAAATATATTTCTGTAGTTTCGTGATTGTTGTTAGAATAAATAGGGCAGTGGTTGCATCATGAGTGCAGTACAATACATAGGGTATATGTTGTGGACGAAATGTTTCCTGGAATCATTTTTGTGAGACTAAATGATTCTTCGACATTGATGTGATTTTAACTTCTTTATAAAATTGTGTTGTTTTTCAGATCTCAAGTTTGACACAGAAATAAACTATTTAATTAGATACTACAATTGAAAATAGTTAAAAGGCAGTTTTTAATGGAGTTTTCTTTTTAAGTCTCTACTGTACTGTTAAACTGTGTTTATGCTGTACCTACAAAAACTAGGCAAGATGTGTCCTTCCCTTCATTTCTGTGATTTTGGTTATTTAAGCATTGCATCAAGGTTTCCCATTACACAATTGTGCAGAACTGAACATCAGACAAGCTCTCTAGCAGGTAGTTGCACTTTGCATACTTTAGAGTTCAGACATTGTCAAGGTCCTCCAATCTCCATATATCCATAGCCACACCCAGGAGTTCTCATTCCTGCCTGTCCTTCCCTTCCTATCAGTGCTTTCCCACCTCTTGAGTCTCACAAAGGATAATTGAGAGCAAATGTAAAATACACCAGTCTATAGTTAATTTCTTCCTAATGATGATTGTGCAAAAAGTATCATTAATGAAATAGGAACCTGTGCAATTGCACCTGTTAAAACTTGTTACTAGCCTGTGAAGAGCATGTAAAGTAATATTTGTAATATTTTGGGCCAAGTGAGAGCGAAGTACCACCATTGAAACACAAGTGACCTCTCACCAGCAGATAGGGAAGGTATTCACTGATGCTCTGGCTATCCACTTACGAAATCTGAGACTGCTTCCTTGCTTTTGTAATGAGCTACCTGGTGTAGGTAGACGGTGTTTCTTAACCAACTTAGAAGTTTAGTGGGAAGTAGTCTGTTCTGCCTCGATGCTGTGTAAGAAGTAACGTTTTTCAGATTTAGGCAGAATAGATCTGAACCCTATGTTTTCCCATTCCTTCCTCCCACCACTCTGTGTTCCTTTTCTTTGACTCATTCACACTACTCTAACTCCAAAAGGATCCCCTTTCAGTACAGTTTTATGAAAAAGTCAATAAAGAAAATTACCTTATTAGATGAAGCTGAAAAAAAATGTGATGAATTAGCTATTTGGAAAGGGGGAATTAGAAGTGGGTGGAGAAAAAGAGGTCTTGAGAAATAGTGATGAGTGTGGTAAAAGGATGTAAATTACTTGGAGAGAAAAAGAAACGAGTGAGGCTCTGTGGCCTTGAGTGCCTGAGTGCCTTGATTCCCAGATAGTAGTTATGTGCTTCTTTCTTTTTTATTAGTTCATTAAATAATTGTCTCCAATGAGGTTTCTACCTATTGTAAGTTAACTATAGCTACTTTGGACTGTCATAACAGACATAGTCATAGATTCATAAAGTATTATTAATGATTCAAGAGATCTTTGCCCTACGGCAGACTGTATGGAAAAATATCCTTTTATGTTCATTTGAAATGTTGCTATTTAATAAAACATACCCATAACAATGTGTAAAATCTGGGCTTTTCAAAAGACACATTTATTTATTTATTTTATAGATTTATTTTTATTTATTTATGCACACAAGGACTGGGGTATAGGCCAGAGGTGTGGGGTGTGAGAGGGTTCACCAGAGACAGAGTGGGGAACAGAACAGGCAGATCTACTGAAATATACTGCTAAGCGGATTAGCTGGCGAGACAGAAGAGGTCTGCTGTGCCATGTGGGTTAGTTCCCTGGCCTGGAATCAAACTCATGCCACAGTGGCTTGCGATAGCTTGATAGTGCTGAAACTTTAATCCCTGTGCCACCAGGGTGGCCCCAAAAGGCACATATTTAACAAATACTGCATGGAACCCATAATGTGGTACTATTGAAATTTTACTTTTATTGTATCATTAACTCTGTACATTGGAGTTGAACATTGGAGCTGTACTTTTAGAAAAATAGCAAAAATAATTTTTCACTGCCCTGAATTTTAGATATTTTGAACAAGTAAGTTTATCCTGATTTATACTGTGTGCAAAAGTATAGACTGATGTATGACTTTTTACAAATTGGTGGAAAGGGAATAGATATTCTAATGTCATTGTGAGTTTTTCTTTGTTTTTACTTTATGACTGTGTTAAAATTATTAGAACCGGGATCCTAGTTTCAAAGTATGTATCTAATGAAGAAAATTTGCATGTGAATTGTTCAAACTGATGAATCTTACTATTCTCTAATCTATAAATACCCCAATTATTCACATTATCTATTGCATTTATTTTAATAAATGTTTTTAATAAATGTTTATTAGTGGCCTTTATGTCACTGACACTTAGCATAGAAACATGCTGGACAATTAATAGCCAGCATGGCCCTCCAAAAGACCACATGCTTCCTGTACCACCATATTTCTTTTTGACCGCATGTTTTTTATGTGTTCACATGCCTGTGGGGGTAGGGCTTGACATTGCTCTGTTCACAGATATGCTACCTCATATTTTGGCGAAAAATTTGTGTATTTTGAAGCCAGCCCAACCAGCCTTAAATTCACTTTGGAGGGGCAGAAGGGTGAAAGTAATGAGTGGTACAGGGGAAAGGAGGGAGATGTCTATATGAGAAGATGAAATTTGGAATGTATACTTATATAACCATTCATTTTTTCCTCATCACTTATCATGTGCAGGCATAATTCTGGGTAAAGAGTGAGGACACTTGTCATTGCCTCTATGCAACCTATGAAGTGTAGGTGTTCATAGTCTGAAGGTAGAATGATATGTCAGTTGGAGCTCAGGCAAGGTCAAATAAGTCCTTCTCTATGCTTCTCAGATCTACTTCTACCTGTACTACAGTCTTGAATTGGGAGAATATACAAATTCTGTTTTTAAAATATTTAACTGTTTCACCTTATGAAATTAGTGTGGATACTTTTGGAAAGTATTTGGATTGGTAGCTAGGAAAATGGTTTTCAAAAAGTAAAAGTCAAATCCAAATCCATGGAAACTGGGAATGTGTTTAGAGGTCATTGACACATCCTGGGGACTTGTGGAAGGACAGTTTAACTTTTAACTTGGCTCAAGTAAATGGAGGTAAAAACAGGTCTGTCCAGGGGCAGAGGAGTGTGTGTCTTAATGTGGTCTACTACATTTACATTAAATGTATTATTCGTTATGATTGGTGTATAGTTTTCATGTATGCTATTGCATAAGATAGGTTTAATTTGGCCAGGAAACCCAGTTACCATTGTTAATATTCCTTTGAGAAAAGACTTTCTAAGTTCTAGGCAGCTATCCAGCTTCTAAGATGGGACCTACTAAGATCCTAGAGTTTTCCTTCTCTTGTAACTTTCCTAAAGCCTCTAGGAGGTCCAGGCCATTTGGAGTTTTTTGTTTCTTTGATTTGTTTGATTCTTGTTTTTTCCTTCACCATTAGTTTTTGTTGATAGATTTATGAACTTTAATCTCTGATGTTCTTGTTCATTCTCCAAAAGCATGTAGTAAAATATCCAATCACATACGGAACTCCAGGAGGGTAAACAATACAAGTTCTAAAACTGGTGTCCGGACAGTTTCTACAGTTAGATTCTTTGGTTTAAGAAGAGAAGGTTTTAAGAATTATGTAGATAAATATATCAGATAGTGCTTTTTGTGACTTTCAGAGCCATAAAGATTTTGATCATCCGTTTAAGATTCAATTTGTTTTATTTTTTTCTGAAGTTACATGATAATGCCATTAGCAAATGCTTTAATACTATTTTGAATTTATTGAGTCATTTATTATTCCAAATTAGACAGATATTAACACCTAGGGAAGAGTTGTGTAACAAAACCTGTCTTTTCTCTTTTTAAAGATTTATTATTATTATTATTTTTTTATTTATACATACAAGCTGGGGTACAGGCCAGAGGCGTGAGGCGGCGAGGGGGTTCACCAAAGACAGAGCGGGCAGAAGAACAGGCAGATCAGAAATACACTGCTGAGGGGAGCAGCGGGCGAGGCAGGAGAGGTCTGCCACGCCATGTGGGATTCTCCCCGGCCGGGCGTCGAACTCGCGTCACCGCTGCCGACAGCTCCACAGCGCAGCGCTTAACAGCTGCGCCACCGGGGAGGCCCTCTTTTCTCTTTTTAGATGGCTCCTTTTTTCCTTTTCATTATCAGGACATTTCTCTGTTAACAACTCACAGTGCTGTTGTTATTTTCCCTTAAAATGAGGATTTATTAGAACATATTCTTCACCACACGAAGGTTTTTGACTTAAAAAAGGGAGGAAATACTGAGAAATGGCCCTACAGAGCCAGTGTCCAGATGTCTTTTCTCCCCTCATCAGTCAGGACACACCTGAAACTATAGTGAACTAGGCTAACACCCCCTTGAATAAACGTGCACATGTTCACCTTTATTTGATTTATTTGATTCTTGTATTTTCCTTCACCACTAGTTTTTGGTGATCGATTTCTGGACGTTAATCTCTCATCACAGTGTTCTCATCACATTGTTCTTTCACTTTTACTGCCATTTCCTGCGTCTTCCTCACCAAAGCCCCACTCTATTTCCCTCCTTCTCAAAGACTTTCTCTGACCAGAATCTCCTTGATCATTTCCTTTCTTCTTCTGGTCCCATTGCCTTTAGTCATTACTCAAATACTTCCAGGTGCCATTTCTCCATGTACTATTGTGTTGAACTGTTTTTTTAATTTTCACTGCTGTACACCTTTTCACTTTGTATGATTTTCCCCAACATGAGGAAATGCCACATATATTTGTAGAGTTGATGTGCATCAAGAGATGACCCCCTTCATCTAATATAATTTTAAACAATGATATATTCTGGTTGCTAAACACTAATGAGGCTTTGGGTAATACTTGATCATAGAAAGTTTTTTAAAAAATAATCTTTATCATAAGTTAGTCATGTTCAGTTGATGTTGAGTAAAGTTAATGAAGGAATCAAACCATTAAATTTTTTTACCAACAGAAAACAGTTACTTTAAGGAGATACAAAATCTCCTCCTCGTGCAGAAGCATTGTTATGTGTGTAGAAGTCAGGAGGGCAGCATAGTACAGAGAATGGAAAGAACACTGGTAGAATTTAGAAGACTGAGACTTTGGTCCTCGGTCCCTGCTAAGTAACTATTAGAGTTCCTTTTTTTTTTTTTTTTTAAAGATTTATTGTTTATGCATACAAGAACTGGGGTGTAGGCCAGAGGTGTGGGGTGGTGAGAGGACTCAACCAGAGAGAGCGGGGAACAGAACAGGCAGATCAACTGAAGCAGACTGCGAGGGGAGCAGCGGGAGAGGCAGGAGAGGTCTGCTGTGCCATGTGGAACTCTCTCTGGCTAGAGAGTGAACTAGCACTGCAGTGGCTGCGGATGGCTTCATAGGCTGAGACTTAACCCTTTGAGCCACCAGGGAGGCCCAGTTCCTTTCTTTTTTAGCCTCAATTTTTTTTATCTGTATATTGAGAATGTTGAATTAGGTAACGTCTAAGGTCTCACTTGACTCTTAAGTTGTGGATATAAATGCAACTTTTTAAAATTCTTCAAATCAGTAAAACAATTTTAAATAAAAAGATACAGGTCAGTAATTCAAAACCTCATCTTGTGCAGTATTCCAGTCTTTTTCCAACAAACTGTGATGTGTTGTCCCATTAATAAAAATAATAGGTACATTTATTTAGTCCTTTTTATTTTCTTCTTATATGCTGCATAACACATGGGTAAAGGAATAGAAAAATAAGGGGGTACAGATATTTGAACCCCTGTTATGACATAATACTGTTTATTGCTATAAAACTGTGCTCATTTAATAATCTAGATACTTCTTGAATAACCAAGAGTTAAATACTTTGTCAAAAATGATAGGAATAACATTAAAGAATAAATTTATTATACATTTTATACATAGTACATCCAATAATTAGATAATATGCAGCTTCTGAGGATGGTTTGTTATGTGTTCTTGGACAAGCTATTCAAGATTCTCTGGATCTCATATTTCTACTGGCACTGTGAGACAATTTGAACTACATGATATCTTAACCACTTTATTGAATCCACATAAAATCTCCTAAAGCAATGGTTTAGATAGTCTCAATTTACTCTTTGTATTTTTTTCTATAGGATATGTAAAATTTTATTGTACATCATTACAAAAGATTTTCAATTATATTTTGTCTTTAAGCATTTAAAAATTAAATTTGGAAGAATGGTTTAAATTTTTTGTGAAATCACTACAAATAAGTAGATCTTTGAAAACAAGGGAAACAAAAGAAATTAAATAGTTTGTGTTAAAATCCTTTAATTTTAACTATAGTTTTTAATCACATATTTTTCATCATGGAATATCATCTTTCTGAAACAAATACCTTACTATTATATTTTATTTTTGTTTACATTTAATTAGAATATAAGTCCTGCGATTTGAAAGGTAAATGTATTAATGCACTGAAGAAATTAGTTACGGTTAGGTATAATTACATAAAGGCATTTTGTGTTTTTGAACTGGAGATTTAAAATGAGTAAATTTCTCTGTTTTTACTTTAGGTTATCAAATGAAAACTTAGACACAGATATGTATCATTAGCAAGTTTCATATATTTTTGCACACCCCTGTTTCATAGCAGCACTGGTCACAATAGCCAACTAGTAGAAGCAATCCAAATATCCATTGATGGATGAATGGATAAACAAAATGAATGGATGAACATATAGTGGACATATTTAGCCTTAAAAAGGAAGGAAATGTTGACACATGTTAACAGTGCGGTTGAACCTTGAGGACTTTACACTTAGTGAAATAAGCCAGTCACAAAAAGGCAGATACTGTTATTCCTTTCATATGAGGTCTCTAAACTACTCAAAAGCATAGAATCAGAAAATAGTGTAGTGGTTGCTAAGGACTTGCGGGGAGACAGAGATAGGGAGTTGTTTCATGGGTCCAGAGTTTCAGTTTTATAAGTTGGAAAGACTGGAGACTGGTTAAACACCAGTGTGCATATATTTAACACTAGTGAATTACACACTTAAAAGTGGTTATTAAGATGATAAATTTTACATTTTTTATTAGAGTTAACAGAATTTCCTGTATTACAAGATTTAAATGATGGCACCTGTAGAAATAATTTTTTCAGTGTTTTATGGTAAGACAGTAGCTTTTATTTTTAGTTCATACTAAAATAACTTTCTAAAGAAAATGCTGCCTTACCAAAAAGCCGCCGAAGTGGCTGGAAATTAGCAAATAACAAGGAAAAGAACCTTGCCTGTGTATTTTGTTTCACAATTTATGAAGAACTTTACAAACCCCCCAGGAGTTAGACCTGACAGGTGTTATTGTTTCCATATGTTCAGAAATCCCTGAGATGCATACACGTTAAATAACTTGTAGGTGAGCACTGTGGTATAACGGGTCTTAGTAGGTTGGTTTATCACTTAGCCCTTGCCCTTGTTTCTCCATCATACCAGCTAAGCAGGAGAGCAATAATCAGTCCTCTGACCTATGAATCTTCTCCTACTGTATTATCTTATACTGCTGTCTTACTTACATAGTATCACCTAGAATATTAAATCTGAACAAAGTTCATAATACTACCTTAGATAATCTAAAGAAAAATGTCTTAAATACTCAAAGGTACTGTAAGGACTGTTGTATGAGATTAAATTAAAAGTGATGTTTATTTATATAAAGTTATATATCTATATCTATGGTGGTATTTAGCCTGAGAAGATGAAGTTGACTTCCATAGAGTGGCATAGCCAAGACCATAAAACAGTATATTCAAAGTGAATTATGAAAATTTTTGCCAAGTTTCATAATACTAGGACTCAAAACTTGTAAATTATTGAAAAGGAATAAATTCAAAATCAATGGTATTTTATCCAGAAGCTAATCAATTTAAAGAACTGTTCGCAAGAGAAGGTTTTGACCAAAATTTCCATGATGAAATGCATGCACAGTCTAATAGTTTCTTTTCAGTTTTTCTGTTTGTTTTGTTTGTTGCTAAAGGGAAATGCCACTTCCATTTTCTTAAAGGTCTTAGGATCTTTACTGGCACTAAAGGGAATGTTTGGACTTTGGATGCCAAGATTTGCACAGGGAGTTTTGTAACTGCTGTTTCTGAGAAGTCTGCTAGGGAACAAATAACCTGCCCCAAGTTACTTAGCCCAGGTGAGGTGGAAGATCTGAACTGAAAGTCTGGTCTGTCTGTCTATCCGCCATGCTGTGTGATTCTATGATAGAAGTCAGGTTTAGAATAAAACCTCTTGGTGGAAGGTGTTCAAGGGGAGCCCCATTTAAGATGGACTGTTTTTTCTCCCACTTTTTATAAAGGTGTGATTTATACATGATGAAAATTAACTCCTTTTTAGTGGAGAGTCTGTGGGTTTTAACAAACACACAGTTTTTCAACCAATGCATATCCTTTAATACGGGTAAAATTGTATAATTGCTGACCAAACTAATGTTTGTAAATAAATCAGTTCTATGAGGCATGGAATTTATGAAACAGTCAAAGTGTTCTAAATGGAAATTATTTCCCACAGTAGTTAACCCTTGAAGATTTGGAAAGGTTAAGGTGTAATGTGTTCCAGTAATACTTATTTACATGAAGTGTCTAGCTCCTGACCTTGATTAGCTATACTATTTAGCTTCAGGATAGGGAATTCATTACCAAAGGAGCTAGTTCTTTCTACTCAGAGAAAGACCAACTCACTATGCTTAGAAATTTTCTGAATTTAGATGTAATTTATCTCCCTTAAAACATCTCATTGTTTCTAATTTTGCATTCTAGAGAGAGGGAAGAAATCTGCTGTCTCTTTAGGATTTCAGTATTTGATGAGACTTCTTTCCTTTTTCCAGGCTAGACATCCTTAGTCCTTTCCCGTCACTCTGTCGTGTTATGGCTTTCAGAGCACTCATGATCCTAAACCAGGTTTGCCAGATGGAACCCCCTAGAAAGTGTGAGAATTGCTTTGTTAGAGTATCTGTTGTCCTTCTTTCTGCTGAGGGAACTTTTGTAGGTCTTTTTTATTTCCTTTCCCTTCAAAGGCAAGGATATCTTAAAACATCATTTGCACTCATAATTGAGGAAGAAACTGATGGGAAATTTTCTCCCCTAAAATTAAAGGACTTGACTGAGTGGTACTGAAATAGCTGCTGGGAAATAGGCAGCTCTTGTTCCACCTGTTTTATCAGTCTCTTGCCCCTCTTCCATCTCATTTTTAAGATAAAGGCATCATTTCTATTCTAAAATTATATGACTCTAAAGGTTTACATCCCATATGAAACCTTAAAGTGATAGGGTCAAAAAAGACCAAAATCACTGACATAACAAGATAAACATATTAATAGTATAAAATATAAATTAAGACAATGTGACAAATTGGGACCTCCCTGGTGCACAGGGGGTTAAGCCTCACCACTATGAGGCTAACCGCATCCACTGCAGCACAAGTTCGATCCCTAACCAGGGAGCTGACCCACATGGCACACCAGAACTCTCCTGTCTTGCCCGTTGCTGCCCTTAGCAGTGTATTTCAGTCAATCTGCCTGTTCTGCTCCCCACTCTGTGGTGAATCCTCTCACCCCCACACCTCTGGCCAGCAGCTCAGCTTTATGCATAAATAAATAAATCTTAAAAGAAAAAAAAAGATAATTTGATAAATAGACTAGAGTCAATCTATATGTTGCCATTTCGACACCCCTTCCCCCAAAGCTTTTAAAATAGAGAATTTTCAAGAGTATTATATTAAACCCATTTATCTCGGTATTCCTTAGACCAGAATTTGTCTTCAGTGGTATGAGGAGGGATAGGTTTTAGTAGACTTTTTCTCTCTCATTTTTTCCCCTAATATGGAACCCTATCCATAACTCTAGGATTAGAGTATTGACAACCTACTAGAAATATATCTTCTTTTACTCTAATATGCATCATCTACATATGGATTTAATGTAACTCAAATGAGTAGAGGATTTAATTTATCTTTACAATGTTACTAAAAAAATAAACTCATAGAAAAAAGAGACCAGACTTGAGGTTACCAGAGGCATAGGGTGGGGGGAGAGAAAATTGGAGGAGTGTAATCAAAAGGTACACATCTGCAGTTATAAGTAAATAAAACACAGCCTGATGACTATAACTAACACTGCAGATAATATATAGGAAAGTTGTTATGAGAGTAATCACAAGAATTTTTTCTTTTTTCTCTTCTTTCTATTGTATCTATATGAGAAGGTGGATATAGCCTGAATCTATTGTAGTAATTTCACAATATATATAAATCAAGCCATTATTCCCTATACCTTAAACTTACACTTTGAAGTATATCAATTGCTTTTCAATAAAACTGAAAAAAAGGGAAAAAAATTAAGCAAATTGCACACATCTTTCCTAGAAGAAAGACAGCATGCAAAAAAGATACTATTTAAACATCTGAGTTAATGAAAAGGTGGATAATTCATTATTTTAAGATTGTTTAAAATACTTAAATTTCAGTATTTATATTCTTTACTGTTAAATTTTCCCATACATACATATAGACATATATTTTTTGTTTATTTGTTTGCTTGTTTCAAGAGTAGGGGGACTTGTTGGCAATGGTGAATTTTCATATCATTGCATAACACTATTGTGATGCACTCAGCCTTTTTAGTGGAAAAGCAAGTATAAAAGTGTATGATATCTGAATCTTGTTAGAAATACTAAAAGATATATTAATGCAAACAAATTCAGGAAGACACAACTGCAAAAACATGGAGAAGTTCCAGGCACTGTTACCATAGGATGAGAGTTGTTATGCTGTGATGCAGGTAGCTGACAATTAGTGCTATTCCATAATAAAAACTGAAGGTGGAATTTTCAAGAGTTCTTTGAGCCTTGTGAATTAGAAGGTCTAATTTGAGAAGGATAGGTTGAAAACAGGACTTTGCTAAGTAGTTGCTAAAGAGTGTATCACTTGGATTGTTGGGCAAAGAAGTGAGTGCATTGCCTGTTTACCCTGGAGAAAGTAGACAGTGAGCCTTAGAGAGCGCACATGTACTCCTAAATACTGGCCTGAAGTGTTGTTAACTTCAGGTTGAAGTTGTATGTTAACATGAAGTAGTAAAGGAGAATCCAGAAGAACCATAGGAAACTAAATGGACCCCGAAGAAACCTGAAGGAACAATAAATGTACTATTGGATTTCACTGAAGAGACAGAATAAAGGTCTAATAAGAAAAAAGAATTATCCACTCATTTATTCATCAGATAAATATTTAGGCACCTTGATAGACCTTGCAGTACAAACGAATGCCAAGTCCTTGCCTTACATTTGCTCCTACATTTTTAGAGAAAGGTCCCAGCACAATATGATGAGTGCTATAATAAAATAGTCACGTGCAGGTGCTCTGAGTCTCCAGGTCACTGAAATTTCCCTGAAATGATCTGTTTTCCTCACCTTCAATTCCATTCTTCCTCTTAAGTATTGTTCAAAAATAGTAATTTTAAGAAGTCAAAAAAACAACCAACCAAGGGATCACCTAGTTTCTTGCTGCTGAAAGGTCTTCTGTGAAATACTGGCATAATTAGTGTCCTAGAATATATAAATGATCCTAAAGTGGGCAGCATCCCAAATCTACCGAGAAAGAACCTGCGTTTTGGCTGCGCCTCCAGACTGCTTCCTTTTCTCATTAAAGTTGGGAAAGCACTCATGTAGTGCCCCTCTCTCTTTCAGGTTGAATATATAAAGGGAATGATTTCAGATTGTGCGCTGAAGATCCTAGGCTCAGTAGCAGAGCTGTCATTAAAACTCAGCCCATCTGTTTACTGGTAGAGTGTAGCATGTGTGCTCCGGTGTTTCTCTTACCTCCACCTTTTAACTGTCTCATTGACCTCTGTTAGTGTTTGATATTGTCAGTTTCCAGCTGCTTCTCTCTCTCTCTCTTCCTCCCTCCCTCCCTCCCTCTCCCTCACTCCCTTCCTCCTTCCCTCCCTCTCTCTTCAGTAGTTCTCTCTATAATGAGAGAATGGTGCAGGATACCCACCCTATATATCAAAATGAATGACCTTTTTTATTTAATCTTAAATTTTTTGATTTTTTTTCCTTGTTCAGAACTTCCTTCAAAGTGTAATAATTCTGTGCACCATTAGAGTGAGAAGTAATATATGATGTTAGAAACTAAAATCTTGCACTTGAATTTTTCTTTCTTTGTTACATAAGAGAATAGTATATTTGCTGTTTGTGTCAATCTCATGAAAAGACTGGTGGGTAGGAATAGGACCCCTGAAGTGAAGCTGTTAGGTTTTAGAAATATGAAAATTAATTTCAACACCTTTTTATAATGTATTAGAAAATTAACCTTTTTAACCCTTTTTTGATCATGCTTCTCTTGGAAGTATTCTATTTCTGGTGAAACTCTAATAAAATTGACTCAGAGGTGATATTTCAATATTAAGAACAGTTGATTCATTTTAGGTGAAATAAAGTGTTGCATTCAATGGGTATTTACACATGTGTAAGGTAAATGATTTGTAACTGGAGAAAAGCACATAAATTGGTTATACTCATGGCTAAAAAATGAGCTCATGTTCTCAAGGAGTAAGTTAGAAAAATGTCTTGAATATGGTGATTGCCATTTAAATAAATTATAAAATGCTAATGATCACTCACTTAATGCTTCAAACATACATGCACTGTAGTCTTCAGTGTCCAGAAACATTCCAGGGAATGGCATCCATTACCCCACACCCCTTAGTTGACTTTATGCATAGAATGAAGCAGCTTCCGAGAGGCACTGATAAATTTGACATGTTGAGCATGGAAGATGAGTTTCTAAAATTTCCTGTCCTTGAAATCTTTCACTAACTTTCATCTCAAACTTGTTCTCTATTTTTAGTGAGCTTTATTTCTTGTCTTTGTTCTCTACAAAACATTACCTGTGCCCTCTGTAATGAAACTTCATATTGAAAAGCTGCTCACAGAAATCAGTCTCAGTTCTTTGGTCTTTATGTTGGGATTCAAAGGACAATGTTCATCTCTACAGATTAGGAAAACTATAGTGGAGACATTATAATTCATAATAAATTCGTTTTAGAAAATGTTCACTTTTTAATGAATTTTATGTTATTTTGTTTTCTCTCTAGATAAACGGGTGGAGAATTGGCCTCTGATGCAATCTCCCATACCCACACTTTGCATAAGTACTCTTTATCTCCTGTTTGTGTGGCTGGGTCCAAAATGGATGAAGAACCGAGAACCTTTTCAGCTGCGCTTAGTACTGATTATCTATAATTTTGGGATGGTTTTGCTTAACTTCTTTATCTTCAAAGAGGTAAGTTTCTTAAAGTCACTCAATTGTGATTCCCAGGGTTATTAGAAATTTTAAAATGAGAATGTGTAAAACTGTCATTATAATATTGTACCTCAAGATAACTTAGCATCTCTGAAAGTAAATTCTATATTATTGGCATTTTTCATTTTTGGATAACAAAAATGTGAAGTATATATAAAGTATCAGATGGTTGTTTAAAATGGAATTTTCAAACAGTGGATTCTAAGGCATTCCTTGTTAGCTTTTGGGACTTTGGAAGTGACTTAACTTCCCTGAGACTGTAAATGGGAGTATATCAATATGTAACTCTTAGGATATCAGAGATAAGTGAGATAATTTTTGCATAGTGGTTGGCACTATTAAGCATTCAGTAGATAGTTACAGCTATTTATGTATAATTCTTGTTCTGCAACCTCAGGTTTGATAACTGATCAAAATATGTAGATGAAGACTACTGCTTTCAAGTCAGATTCTGTTACATAATGTCATTGTATTTTGGGCTGGAACTAAAATAGGTTAACTGTTATAAAAACTGTTGTTATTAATTATGGTGTACTTTTCTGGGTACTGGCAAAGTTCCATGACACTTTGAAAGGAAATCCTAAAGGCTAGATTGACACGGCCATGTTTTAAGTAGTAAGGGTGTAAGAATTTGGTAACCAAGAGATCCCTCACTAAAATTCTGTATGATCCCAGAGAACTGACTGGTGACACTAGGCATATAAACAGTATTCCCCTTTAATTTTTTAATGCTACATTGGACCTTAGCCTGTAGAATCTCAACTTCATAGAAACTTTAATTTATTTGGATACTCTTTACTAATTTGTTAGATGCAAACTACACTAGATCAAGACAAGAAATCACTGCAACTCTTAGATCTATGTTGGGGTAATCAAAATTTCTTTTAATATTATGAAGGATATAAAATTAACTTCAGTCAAAAAGTTGCATATTATTTTTTAATTTCAATTTCAGAATGAGTTGATATATTAAATTTTAAAAACTCTAGCACACTAAATTTTTCATACATTTGAGGTCTTTTTAGCCAATATTGCTTTTTAAGATCATTTGAAAGGTTGCCTGTTATATTTAGTATTTTAATGCAGTCAGTACTAAACTTGACTCTAAATATTATTCCTTTTCCTCTCCAGTTATTCATGGGATCTTATAATGCAGGATATAGCTATATTTGCCAGAGTGTGGATTATTCTAATGATGTTAACGAAGTCAGGGTAAGTACATTAAAAATACTGTAAATCAGTAGAAGTGAGTTTAATAAGCCTCAGTTGTGAAAAGCATACCTTAATATACTGGTAAAAGTATACTGGATTGTTCTGAGTCAACAAAACTATGTTTTTCTTTTAAAGTATGCAGTTGAAAATATGTTTTCATATCTCACTATCTTCTTTCATTTGATGGTAAAAGAGACTGTTGGGTTACTAGAATGCAGTACTTAAAAAAGTTCAGTGCTTAATGTAAAAGTAATATATTAGATTTTTGTTGTATTTGGTCAAGAAAAGAAATTCATAAAGAAAGAGTAATTCATTTGTTAAGAAAGTCTACTTTCAAAAAAAAAAAACCAGAAAGTCTACTTTTATTAAAAAAAGTTTTATAAACTATGCAATGTTTAGTAAGTTAAGTATAGCATTATTTGTGTAGGTATAAACTCAGTTTTTATAAAATAAGTTTATTTTTTACAGAAAAATAAATTTATCATTATATTATATTATCATATTTTATTTTTCAATCACCTACATCAGTAAAATTATCTTTTTACTCAATGGAAGAAATTATTTTTTAAGTATTTATTGAAATCCTCTTATGTACTGTGGTTATTAAAAATTATATTACACAAAAAATATACATAAATGGCTTATGTCATATACATATATAAAACTTAATGCAGTATGTTATATGTGATAAACTCATTTTTGTACTCATTGTTATGTAGACAAGAGTATCACTTTTCACTTTGATGTATCCTATTCAAAGATATCTAATGCAGTTTAAGAACTAACGAGAGGGCTTATTATTTTTTGTAAGTGGTGGATAATTTAGATGTCTAGATGAGGGGGGAATAAGATAATAAATCTTACCTTCTAGATAAAATTTTCTATGCCAAAATAGTTCTAGTTATTTTATATTAAAGTACTAGCATAGTGAAAATAAAGATGTGTTGCTGTGAGTAGTTGACTATTTCAAGACTCTTTTCAACCAGTTTCATCATTTCAATAGCGCTAAAGCAAATTCAGTAAATAAATACTTATGAATGCAAGTCTTTATTTTCTCGCTCCTCTTTGCTCATGCTTTAAAATTGTAGCTTTGTTTTTCATAAGCAAAAAATAAATCCAAAATAAACAAAACCCATGACATCTAACAGATGCAGGTATAAAATGAGAGAAGGATCTATCAACTCTAAAGCACTTAAGCCTCTCTTGGAATGAATCTATCAAACACTGCCACACAAAGGTTTATAAACAGATTTTAGTTATTCACTGCCTCTTTGTTATTTGTACCTAGGATGCACAGAAAATACTTGATTTAAAAGAGTTGAGTTTAGGTTACTATTATAGTAGGATCCTTGTAAAATATTTTAAACATACATACAGAGGTCACCTCTCACTAGATCCTTGGTCCTTAATCTCAGCATGTAATGTAATCTTTCTGTACCATCTGGTGTTTTAATTAGATCCCAGGAAAAGAATTATTGATGTAAGCAGGATTATATTTATGACCTAGGGAATATTTGCTGTTTTTATTTCAATTTATCATTTAAAATATCATTTACTGCCTAATGCAAACTACTGTGATTGGATACTTTGTTAAAGTGAGAGAGAGGCAGACACTAATAGAGACCAGTTGCTAAGACAGACATACTTGCAAGAATCCAGAGGCAGGCAGTCGGCAAGACTGAAGAGCTGACATATCTTCAAAGTAGCTATCTCAATTTCTCTGCCTAATTGAAAAACCTAGTGAGGTGAATATATTTTTAGCTCTGTATTCAGCAGTTTGGTGCTTCCTGATAATCAGCTATGTCCACAGACTGGATATTTTCTTTAAAATGTCGGCACTGTGTAAATCTAGTTTTTGACTCTTCCTTTCCCATTTTCCCCCTGGATAGATGCCTAGCCTTTACACCTCCATAGACAAAAATTACTCCTTGCCATGTACATTTTGTACAGTGCAGATTATTTAGGATTTATGTACAAATGAGTAGAAAGCCTTATGATTGTGTCATTCTGGTGTTTATAACTTGCTTTTCCTTTTATTTTTTACAGATAGCTGCTGCTCTGTGGTGGTACTTTGTTTCTAAAGGAGTTGAATATTTGGACACAGTGTTTTTTATCCTGAGGAAGAAAAACAACCAAGTCTCTTTCCTTCATGTGTATCATCATTGTACAATGTTTACCTTGTGGTGGATTGGAATTAAGTGGGTTGCAGGGGGACAAGGTGAGCATTTTCAGGAGCCTGCCAATTTTTATTTAATTATGTCAGTGTGTTGGGTGAAAAGTTATTGTGTCAATGTGTTGTGTCCTGGAAATTTGACTTGGTCTATACTTTAACTTGCTTTTATAGTTAATTATTTCTATTAGTACACTTTAAAAAAATTTTGAAGAAAATTTTATTTGTGACTACTTTAACACCTAATCATTTGTCCTAGAGATGAGTGTAAAGTGACCCTAACTGTGGTGAATAATATTTTAATAGGGAGCACTTCTACTCATTCTGAGCCAAAGGACAAGATATAACCCTTAGTTTGAAGGCTCCATTTTCATTGCAAACCCAGAGCTCACTTCCATCCTATGATAGGCCTTAAATGAACCTGTTGGTTCTTAGTCAAAGGAAATTGTATACAACCTTGTATAGGTTGAGTTTAGGTTACTATTGTATACAACCTTGTATAGGTTGAGTTTAGGTTACTATTATAGTAGGACCCTTGTAAAATATTTTAAACATACATACAGAGGTCACCTCTCACTAGATCCTTGGTCCTTAATCTCAGCATGTAATGTAATCTTTCTGTACCATCTGGTGTTTTAATTAGATCCCAGGAAAAGAATTCTGAAAGGATTCCCCTTTGGCTCAAGATATACCTCCAAATTTTCAGATACATATAGATTGAAAATGATTCATATCATTGGGCTGGAAACAGACCATTCCCTTGATGGAGACTTGGGGTATAAGTCTCAGTACAGTTCACCTTATTAAGTACTGTTTTGCTATAGATGTGTATTGGCATTTTAAAGGCAATAATAAGATATTTGTAAGTCTAATTGAACACTTATGTACCTTTCTCCCCCAAGAATAGTAGAATGAAAAGTATGATAGGCAGATTTTCTTTTTTAGGGCTGACTTAAGCCATTGGAGCACAACATTTGAAAACTTGCCACTTTGAAAGTCCTTTGTATTGAACAACATTGAATTTTATTTAAATTACAAAACCTGAGTCTAAATACCTAGCATAATTGGAAAAGAAGGCTTTTCCACTAGTACTATTTAACAACTTTTATTACTGATATATATACTCAAGATTGAAAGTTAGAAAATAATGTGGATTTATTTATGTTATGTCCACATGGTTTTTTGCCTAGTAAATTTTCTGTCTCTTAAACTTAGTTGCCTCTTGTTTTTCCTAAAGCATTTTTCGGAGCCCAGATAAATTCCTTCATCCATGTGATTATGTACTCATACTACGGGTTAAGTGCACTTGGCCCATGGATTCAGAAGTACCTTTGGTGGAAACGCTACCTGACCATGTTGCAGCTGGTGAGTTGTGTCTGAAGTGTCTCCTTGTGAAACACTGAAAATATTTGAATCTGTTAGTTGTGACGTGAGAAGACATCTTTTACAATTTTCTGTTGCAAAGTTGGCTTCTCTGTGCTCTAGCTATGGGAGGTGAGGCTGCCTGGCTCTGAGTCTCTGCTCCTAGATCTATGAACAGCCATTTGCTTTCTAAATGTTATAAAAGGCTGGACACAACTCTTGCTTCTCTAAGGGAAATACTCTTTTAAAACATCTGTGAAATAGAAGATTAAAGGTCTAAGCACACCACAAAGTACCTCACGTGTGAGTAGGAAAATACAAATGTTCTTCCTCAGCTGTTTTTTTTAACTTAAGTAATTATTATTACCTCTCTTCAGTCTTTTTTTCATTTAATTTTATTTTTATTTATTTATTTTTTGGTACTTGCTAAGAGATACCATCATTTAACATGTAAAAGTGGTATAAAAGGCACAGTCCAAAGAAGGGTTGGGATAAATGAAGGAAATGCGGACCAGAGAACGTCTCTTTCTACTCTGTTTCATAGCCCTGAGAGCGCAGAGCTTGGTATTTTCAGATGCTAGTCTTTAGACAGTTTCCAGCACTTATCCCTTATAGGGCTTCTGTAGCATCTGGGTGCATGGGTGTCACTCTCAGAAATAGGTACTACTCCAGTTATCAAACTGGAAATCCAAAACCAACCTGCTAACTACTCTCTAGCTCTTGGAATTTATGATAATTTGTTTTAATCATGGCTTGTGCACAGTTTTATCAGTGGCATCACATGTGGAAATACATCCATCTCTGCTTTAAGTTGCTGAACAGCTGGCTGTCCAAACGGGAAACACAACTTTTGGGGGAATGTGGGGTGTGAAAGATTAACTTGTAGCTAACATGCTGTAGGAATCTTCCTCCAGTTTTTTTTAAGCTGTTTATACAGTTTGTGTAATTCATTTCTCTCAGTAACTTGTACATGGTCCCGAGAAAATGAACAGATGACAAGAATCACGTGAGCACTTTCTGTCTGGTTTTTGGAGCCTTTACCACACTCTCCTGGAGTGAGGCCACACTCAGTCACACCCGTCTACACACCCTTTTTTGGTGATGCAGGTTCAAAGAACCATTGTGAAATCAAACGTTCTTAGAATCTGAATTTTGTCATGGAAGGTTTTCAGTACATTTTGGGTTTATGTGGAATAAATTATTTAGATAGTGTTTACTAATTAATATTGATGATACTATCCTTTGAAGAGGAACCATAATTGCCCATTCCAAATAAGATGTAAATTTTGTAAAAGGTAATCTATTTCCAAGCCACAAATTCTCATAAAATTTAGTCATGTAAGTTGATCGTATGAAAAATTAGTCCTTGGAAACACCACAGAATTCATAATTCTATATCTAAAACCATTCACTTACTGATTTACCAGAATTTAAGACAGTTTTGTTATCTCAAGCATTTTAATTTTGGCTCTTCACCTTTTAAAATCTCTTCAAGTTGAGTGTAATTCTCCTTTTCTTTTTGCATTTATTCTCAAATATCCACTAACTTTTACCAAAAGATTGTTTTCAAAGCCTAGTGTTAATTCAAGTGCTTACCCGCTATTCTCTAAGACACAAATTTAACAAGCCATTATAAGTTCATTAAAAAAATCACGTGTACCAAATACCAACAACTTTGTGAAAAAAAGCCAGCCTAAAATGTGGGAGGAAACAAAAATTGAAGTATCTACCATACCATTGCTTTACAATTTTGGACCATTGATATTCCCTCTTATTATTCAGCACGTATTCATTGAGTCCAGACACTGCTAAAGACTCAGGAATCCTAAGCAACACATAGACCTGCCCCCTGGAGTTAATTACTAGTAGAAGTCAGCAAATACAAAAGACAGTTTCAGATACTTACAATTCTTAAAAAGGAAAAAACCCACACCAAATAAAAAAGACCCTTTGGTTAATGGGATTGAGGGCCAGTTAGATGGAGAAGGTGGGTGACCAACTTAAGTTCTGGCCATCAGGAAGCTTTTGAGGGGATGGCATTTGAGCAGCGATGTAAATGAGGAGCCAGGCACGGGGGCCAGAGAACCATTACATTTGGATGATTTGGCAACGTTTGGGTGTATCTTAGATAAATGACTCTGATGATAGTGAAAATTAATTTATCTTGCATTTTGTTTTGCAGGTTCAGTTCCACGTGACCATCGGGCACACTGCACTGTCCCTTTACACTGATTGCCCCTTCCCAAAATGGATGCACTGGGCTCTGATTGCCTATGCAATCAGCTTCATATGTCTCTTTCTTAACTTCTATATCCGGACATACAATCAGCCAAAGAAATCAAAAACTGGAAAAACAGCTATGAATGGTGTTTCAGCAAATGGTGTGAACAAATCAGAAAAACTAGCGGTAGAAAATGGAAAAAAGCAGAAAGATGGAAAAGCGAAAGGAGAGTAAATTGAACTGGGCCTTAACTCTTGCTGACAGTAAGGAAGCTCCCAAATCTTATAAAATTTCAGGGAAAACAAGCAAATGAGGGTTTAGGGTGGGCAGAAAAAGGCAAATGTGCTCCATATATTAGTAACCTTTACACTGAGTAAAGTGTTAAATATAATACCCAGATGTTTTATTTATAAAGTTTTTATTTTAAACGTTTTTTTATTAGCCTTCGTGTTGTCCAGACCAAAGTAATCACTATGTGACTTTGGAGACTCTCCCTCCATCCATATCTGTTTGTCTAATGCATGAGATTTTTCATGTATCATATAGATGGTCATTCTTTAGTCTGATGATCACAGAAACACAGTTTATTAATTTTGTGGCTAAATCACTAATTACTGACTAAAATCAGTTACCTTACATTTTTTGGTCCAAAGCTGGAAATGTGGGTACTTTTAAAATTTGCACATTTGAATCTGTTTTCTGGCTAAAATAGTCAAATCTCTCCACCGCTAGTTTGAATACACCCTTTGGGTTTTAATTAAATTTAAAAATTTGCTGATCTCTGTAGACTCTTAGAGGCTTGATGATGATGGTGTTGGTGAAAATAAGAAAGAATTACAGTAAAATCCTGTCTGGGGACCCAAAGGTCACCCTGATTCATGGCACAAATCACTGTGGGAAACAATTTTTGTGATGAAAAGGCTCCTAATACTATCAGAGATATATTATGAAAATTGATTATTTTCTGATTGGAACATGAAACAACTCATGTCTTTATTAGTAACATCATAAAATAGCTACATTTATGTGCTATTAGAAGAGAGTATGTTGAGTTTTATCAGGCTTTCCTTGTTTTGATTTGTGGCTGTTACTGATTTTTCATATGTGGAAATAATACCTACCTCTTCTGTTGGAAAGAACATTTAAAATTAAATAAATTTTAATTAAAAAATCAAGGAGTCTTCTAATGTAAATTTTAATATTAACTTTCGAATCCACTAGTATTTTATTGCTTTTTTACAAATAGCATACACCAGACTTTTCTGTGAAACTGTTCTTCTCTTTCAATGTGTTTAATTTTGAAGTGATATTTTCCTTGTGACAAAGTTACAAGATCTTATTTATTAACTAGATATGAAGTGCAAACCCATTTTGGTGCAATATTCCTGACTCCTTGGTGCTAAATATGGTCAAATCAATGCTTGATTATTACAGGTGTTAAGTTTTTAGACACAAAGTGAATAAAAATGAGATTAGTTAGAACTATAAAATGAAAATTACTATTTACAAATGAAGTATTTCGTGTAACATAAATGACCTGGAAATAGCACTAGGAGAGAGAATTTGTACAGTGTCTTATTACATAGGTTAAATGGCTAGGACATGTTGCACAGGGATCACTGTAGAAAGAGAAAAATGTGATCAAAAAGCATGAGTATTTCTAAATATCTCAACATGTCAAAACTGTATGTGTAGGATGTATGCTGTTTGTGCAAACTCTTTCAGGATATTTTGTGAAATATTTATTGTGCATTATAATTACATATTCCTCACCCAACCCCCAAAGGCATGCAGTCATGAGAAATAGAAAAGTTTGCAACACATATAAAAGTTTGGACGAACAGGATTCAACACCTTTGTTTTTGCTGCTCAGTGTGTAATGACTAGAGAATTGTAAATCTTTGTGAAAATTCTGTACTGGTTCCCCAGGGCTATTCATTCCCTGCTATTTGAAATCAGCACAATAAATATACTGTTGCTATGGGAAAAATGAATTTTTTTGTTAATCAATTTATTGTAATGTAAATATCTATTAGATGTTTATTTGATTCACTTGTTAATATTCGAAATTCTTTTTCATTGTGGCTTTCTTTGTAGAAAAGAAACTAGAACGTTAGTGTCTCAAATTTCTAGTAAAAAACTCATTTTTTATGATAGCATAATTTTTGCCTTAAAAATTAGTTGCCTTTGAAAGAACTTTTGGATCCAGAGATAAAACATACTGTTTTTTTTTTTTCTAAATTGCTCTTACATTGTCATTTCAAATGTAAGCTTTAAGACTTTTTTATGCTATGTTTTCTTTTGTTCCAAAATAAAACGGGGACCTACTTGTATTATATTTAAAGCATTCAGTCCTTACTATAAGTTTTTTTTTTTTTACCAAAAATGATTTTAAGATATGAGAAACGGCTTTTTCTATTATCTTTTATAATTTCTCTATCATCACACTAAGTTGCATGACTCATAACTAAAACTAAATGAATGAAGATTGCATCCTTTTTTCAGGAAAACCTTGTGGATAACCAAAATAACATTTTCTTACATAGAAAACAGGGATTTTCAATGACTAGAAATGCCTTGAGCATCTAACAGTTTTCCAATAGAATCAATGACAGAAATTTTTCTTTTTTCACTTTTCTGCATTACTCTCGACTCTGTTTAGCTGTTTTTCCCTGACTGAAGACTAGTTTCACTATCTAGGCATTCAAAAATACATGGATCATAAACAATTTAGAGCATGGAATCTAGCAGTATTTTGCAGTTTATTAGGAGTATTTTCATTTACAGGTTTGCTTCATACGTGTAATTCAGTTATCCTATAAGTAACAAAGAGCATCTAGAGATGGAAGTGGTTTTTTGCTGCATAACCATTGGATAACACAATAATTCAGGTGTTATGTATTGACTGTTGGGGCACAACTTTTGAATTGAATCTTCAATAGAATATGACAGACTGAACTAGGTCACACTCTCAGCTTTCTCCTTAGTGTGGCTGTATAGCATCCAACTGTATTCATAACATCATCTTTACTGAGAGAAAGACAGCTCCAGATGGATGGATGTACAGCTCAGTACAGATTTAGGTGACTTAGATGTAGGACCCTGCTGACGGTAAACAGGGCTGCAGAGTGGAGAGGCAGTGAGATGCTGAACTACATCTAAAGGAGCATCTAAGCAGTAACTAAAACATGATTGGTGAGACTGGTTACCTACCACTTAGCATGCCAGCGATATTCACAAGTTATCTTGGAAAACAAGTCCTTAATACTGATGTAGAATCATGCTTAATCTTAGGTATTTTTGGCAGATGACATTGAAATCAGAATAATAGTTATGAAAAGAAAAAAGTACAAACAAAAATCTCTGCTTCAAAACATTATATTCAAAGTTGGTTTTCATGAAAACTTCCACTATGAGTTGAAAGGCACAGCCTTTTTTTAAAAAAAAAATTAAATAGGAAAATGTAGTATAACTACATTCTTAAAGGATATTTAGAGATCTGTATTAAAACTTAAAATTGACATACAGAACCTCTACCAGATGAAGACTGAGATTCTAGAATACATCACTAAAAGAGAATTGTGACCTGTGGATAAAGTGGTCTAGCTGACTTTAAATGATTAATAGGAATTTTAGGACAAGGGTTAATCTGAATTATCCCTTCTTATTCTTTTAAACTTAAAGGTTTTGGGGAAATTAAACTGCTTCCACCTGTTTAAAAAAAGTTCAGAACTTAGTTTTATTCTTTGTCTTTTCATTTTATCATATAAAGTCATGTTTACATGCCCACATGTGAGCATATATTCCTTCACACTTTTGTCCTTTGACGATCTGGTCTTAAATATAAACTCACTTGGATTTTTACATTCTCGTAGATGAGGTTTTGCAATTTGTCCCTAATGTATTACCTCCTTTGAGAATAAGTGCATGTTGAAACACATCACTTGATTTTTATCTACCTGATCATAATAATCTAATGCAACTATTAGAAGGTCACACTGAAGTTGAACATCTATGCAGAAAATGTGTCCAAATGAAAAGCCATTTTAAAACTAAGTATCTTGGAATGTTTAAATAATGCAGCCATTCCTAAAAAGACAGGGTCTTAGAATTATTTCCAAATTTAAATATAAAACATGAGTTTCAAAGAATATTTTGTTAGTCCAGAGGCATAGTCCATGTACTGTCAGTCTCTAGGTGTCCCTGAATCTTTTTGCTATAGTTTTAGAGAAGTCAGTTTAAAAAAAAATTTTTTTTTGCTTGCCATAGAGAAAAAGAAAAGCATCAGTTGAAATTCCTTCTTTGTCATTCCTGATACATTATATTTAAACTGAGTTTCTCCTCCCTGTGAGGAAGCTATCCTAAGAACCAGTCTTTCGAGAATGATTGCCTAGCTATTTGGTAATGAAAGGTTGGGTAGCTTATGAGTCTTGCATGGTATGTAACATCATGTTAGTGACATTCTCACCTCAACTTTGAAGGTGACTCATGTTCTCATTTCTTTAATAAATCTAGAATCAGGTACAACACATATTTTTATATGCAGACTATATAATTAGGGTACACATACAGTTAGATTTCAAATACTTTTTGAGTTCACTTTTAATAAAGGTGTTATTTGGTCACAAAAGAACAACTACTTTTCAAACCTGTACTCACCATTTGACTGTTTTTATTATGTTTGAAATATTGAGAATTGCAACTAAAATTATAGCCTCAATAGTTTCCCAGGTGAAAGTTATGGTATTGATTGGGAAAGAGTGAGACCCAAAAAATTAGAATGGGAATTTATAGATTGAGTTGGATGACTCTGAGAACCTGAATCTCTAAATCCCATTTAATATCCCTGGCCAAGAAAAGCAGCCCCTCTTTCCTTGCCAGTTGACATTCGTCCTTGTTGCCTAGCACCTGTAATGACCACAACCAGGACAGCTAGTTTTCAAGGAGATGCTGATAATCCTTATGTCTGCTTCTATTCTTGCAATGCTAGCAGATCAGTAAGGAGAATTAGTTAACAGCATGCCTCAGGGGGATAAATACAAAATCTATTCTGGAAGATGATAACTTAAAATGGTAGGATTTGGCTAATTTTTACCTACATAAATGTGGAGGAATAGATATGAAGTGTGCTAAGTAATGCAGGAAGAAACATTTTTTAGGTTGAACTGAGTTTATTGATACAGGTGCACTTACTAGAAATTCTTTTTTTTTTTTTGAAGATTTATTTATGCATACAAGCTTGGGTACAGATCAGAGGCATGGTGGCAGCAACAGGGTTCACCAGAGACAGAGCGGGGAGCAGAACAGGCAGATGGATGGAAACACACTGCTGAGGGGAGCAGCGGGCGAGGCAGGAGAGGTCTGCTGTACCATGTGAGAATCTCCCCAGCCGGTCGTCAAACTTGCGTTGCTGCTGCTGACAGCTCCACAGTGCAGCGCTTAACTTCTGCGCCACCGGGGAGGCCCTTACCAGAAATTCTTACTTGGGAATATAGCTCAACAGTGAAGAGGAGCTTTAATCATTTGGCAGCTGTTTAAAACCTGGATACATTGGTGGCTTACATTAAAATGAAGTACGTTAGAAGTTCATTTTAGGTCCTCCCCGGTGGCGCAGCGATTGAGCACTGCACTGTGGAGCTGTCGGCAGCGGCGACGCGAGTTCGGCGCCCGGCCGGGGAGAATACCACATGGTGGGGCAGACCTCTCCTGCCTCGCCCGCTGCTCCCCTCAGCAGTGTACTTCTGATCTGCCTGTTCTGCTCCCCACTCTGTCTCTGGTGAACCCTCTCGCCGCCCCACGCCTCTGGCCTGTACCCCAGCTTGTATGTATAAATAAAATAAAATCTTAAAAAAAAAAAAAGAAGTTCATTTTAATAAAATAGAGGAGAAAATCTGAAGGTTTGGGATTTAGGAATGTTGGAGAAGATTTATCATGTGCACCCCACTTGGTACTTCACTGTGTTTTAGAAATACATTGGTAAATATACATTGCAATGTGTCTTTGAAAAATTCTGTAGTGGTTCTTTTCTGTAGACTTGGGGATTATAGAAAGAAAAACCTTCCTCTGCCCCCCTAGGTTATGAATGAGACCTCAAAATTAAACTGATAACAGAAATGAAGAAGAGAAAAGTTTACCACTATTATTGATATTAACACTTTAAATTTTATGTGCACAAGGACTTCACAAAGAAGGGAAAAGCGTAAAGAAATGGTTAGACTCAGGGGTGTATATACCACTTTAACAAAAGACAATAAATCATGGAGAAATGCCTAGACAAAGGAAAGGAAATCTGGGCTTTTATGGCTGATAAATTGTGGGAAAGTGACTAGGAAGCATAGGGAGAAGCTCGTGGGAGATGAGTATTTCATAGGATTTGTTTATGCAGACTCTTCTCAGTACTGGATTGATTTCCAATTAGAAGGGTAGTTTTCCTCTTACTGATACAGGAGAAGGGACACCTTCACAGGGAAAATTTATATCCTGTTATTAGGCAGATGGAGGGCAGAGAGGTCTTACTCTCTTTACTTTTTTTTGTAGACAATTGCTTTCAGCTCAAAATAATCACTGTCAAAGTAGCATATTTGAGGGTGGCATATCTGAAATTTTCAGGATCACAAGGAAAGGAAGATATTGTTTCTGAAAGCAGTTCTCTGCCTTCAATAGGAATGATAGTATTACATATTGCTAGAGACCAACTGGTAGCACTTAAATGCCAGAGACCAAGCAGAAATGATTTGCACAGAAGAACCAGAGTGGCTATTAAAATGGCTTAGTTTATGAATGCCTATAGTGCTGGCTAACAAGTTCCTAGGAAAAAGACAACCTACGAAAGTCCTGCTTTATCTGTATACCTGATTCTAAAGTTAGAGAACACAGGCCTGGCTTAAGTTATTCCAGCAGAGAGACAAAACCCTCACCAATTTCCATACTTGAGTTAGTTCATAAACTCCCAGCTTCTTAAATGAAGAGAATATTGGCAACCTTTGAGGAACTTCCTCGTGATGAGGTCAAAGGGACACAGTATAAGTTCTTCCAACTTTCACCAACTGGGAAGGGATATAAGCTGACTTTGAGGGAATTACTGTGACACTGACTCTTGAGATGATGCTAATTACTGGACACCTAAGTTAATACCAATCAAAATGGGGATTTTATGGAGGTAGGTGATAAAAGCACTTTTGGCCTGAGTTCATCTTACAGTGGAGCCAAAGGATCACTGAGCCTATTCTTTTCAGTTCCTGAATATGTGATTGGATCATGCTGAACTTCTGGCAGAATCTTCACCCTGGTTCTGTCTCATGGAATGAGGTTCTATGTCAAAGCTCCTATTCCTTTCTTTCTGAAACAGTGAACCAAAAGTAATGCCACATTTCTGGGTGAATATCTGAGGTTCATGCCACCATCAAAGACATGAAAGTTTCAGGGGTGATTTTTTTTTAATCATACCACCAGTTAATTCTCCTGTTTGACCTACACAGGAATTAGAGAGTCTTGGATTATGGTAGTGGATTACCATAAACTTATTCAGGTAAGTGCAAGTTCAATGGCTATCCCAGATGCTGTCAGTTAACTGAAGCAAATCAACAAAATTTTAAAACCTGAATTTTGGTGATACTCACTTATCCTATTGAATGTTTTTTCCTCCTTTCCAATAAAGAGATTATAGAAGTAGTTTATTTTACCTGTATTGCTTTGTGGCATTACCTCAAGACAGTGTCAATTATCCAGAGTTCTGTAATAGTCAAGGAACGTTGTTTGTCTCATCCTGTCATAAGACATGACTTTGGCCCATCATTCTGATTGGATGTGATGAGTGGGAGGCAACAAGTACCATAGATTTCATGGTAAGATACATGTGCGCCAGAGGATGGGAAGGGAAAAAATCTATTTAAATTCAAGGGTCATGACATCAATGAAATTTTGATAGTCTAGAAAACTATAGCAGGTTGAGACTTTTTCTCCTAAGTGAAAGACAACTGCTATCCCTTTTTCACATATTGCTATTAAAGTTTCTTAAAATCTTGTGGCAATTTTGAAACAAGATACAGTTTGTACATCTCATGGTGTTACTTTGACCCAATTATTAAGGAATCCATAAGGCTGCAAGTTCTGAATGGGACCAGAGGAAGAGTAGACTGTTGCTACTATGGGCTGCAGTACAAGTTATTCTGCTATTTGTGTTTTAAGTTCCAACAGATCAACTGGTGCTTGATGTGTCTGGCAGAAAGCAATCCTCTCTGGCGCCTTTGACAAGCTTTGGTTTAGAATTATAGTGCAGTCCTCTCTGATTTTAGAGCAAAGCCAAGACCTAGTCTTTAAATAACTATCCTCTTAAACATATCCTGAATTACTTCTGGACTACGGTCAAAAGTTGTGGGACATCAAATGATCATGAAAGCTGAGTGCCTGTCAGGGACTGGGTGTTATCTGGTATACACGTCATCAATTATGGTGTGCGCTGCAGCACTCCACTAAGTGCAAGTTTATGAAGACACAAGTAAGTGGCATGAGCAGTGCCTCAGACAACGATTGCATCACTCTTTATGCATTGCCACTATGCCCCCAACCCACATGTTTGATCTTTTGAAAGAGCCTATGAAATGTTTGCTGATTGTGTGTGCACATCTCAGAACCATTTTGTCTTGTTTTGTATCCCAGGATACCGACCCTTATGAATGCTGCTTCATCCTGGCTCCCGCACCAGCGGGCCTCCAGCTGGTCCAAGCAATAGGAGATCAACAGGTGGCTGGACCAAGTAGGTAGGACATCTCTTGGGTGTTCTCTCCCTGCTTTAGTGTTGCATCTTTGAGCCTAGCTACCTTCCTCTATACTCACAGCTCCTCCTGGAGCAGCTTCTCCATAGTTTTAATTCCCATTCAGCTCCCGGAACACTGCTTTCCCCCTTGTTTCTCCAGTTCTAGGGATGATAGTAACATTGTACTCTTCAAATATCTGAGTGCCTCACTATGCTGTTATTATAATTAAGTCTGCCTATGTTGTTTTCAAAACTGCTCTGAAGTTGAAACATCAATACAAGGAATTTACATTATTTAGACTATGTAAATTCTACAACCATCAGAGCCAAATACTGCATCCTGGTCTGTGTTCCTTAGATTGTAGATTGCCATTTTATTTTCTCATAATTTCTGTTTTCCAGTCTCTCAAGTATACTGTAAAAACCTGTGCTGTTTCCTCTGTCCCTGGATTGCTCACACCTTGAGGCACACAGAATATGCTAATATTCTCTAGTCCTTTCGCGTAGCTGTCATCCTAGTAATTCCTTCATTGTTCTCAGGGGTCAAAACCACTGCTTCTGAGCATAAGCCCCTTCTTCCTTGGATTATTCTCTCATTTTTCTGGATTATATCCTTTCCTAATAAAACTAGTTACCTGGGTGGTATATTTCCTCAGTACTTGTCTTGCTCAACTTGTTTTCTCTGTCTAGACGTGTGTAATAACTTCACTGAATACAAAGTTCTGGGTTGAGCATCAACATTTTTTCCCGAGAAATTTGGGGAGAAATTTTCTATTGTTCTTACATGACTGTTGCTGTTGGGAAAAAAATCAAATTACAGTCCGATTTTTATTCTTTCCCTAGTGACATGTTTTCTCGTCTGGCAGGATTTTTTTATCCTTAGGCTTCTGAAATGTTACTACGATTTGTCTAGGTGAACTTGTATTTTCATGTATTTTGCTACACACTCAGCAAGTCTCTTTTAATTTGAAAAACTTGCTTTCCTTTGACTAAGGGAGATTCTTTTCTATTATTCTTATAATTCCTTCCCCATTCTTTTTGGTTTTTCTAAAAACACTTTGACATGGACATTAAAGCACCTGAATTTGATCTCGTAAATCCCTTATGATTTCACTAATATTTTTGTCATTTTTGTTATACATTCTTGGAGATGTCCTTGACTCTCTTTTCTAATCCTTCTATTGTAATATTGCTTTATCTATCCTCTTTTAAATTTCTAAGGACATTCATATTCTGATGATTTTCCCCATAACAGCTTACTTTTATTTTATGTATACAGTATATCCTCAAACAGTTCTAATGTTGTCAGAAAATTTTTCAAAATTGTTTTTGCTCCCTAAATTACCTGTTTCCATTAGGCTCAAGTTTCAGTGCATCTATTTTGCCCTTTCTACCTCAAAGCTGTGTAAGATGCTTGTCATTCATTTTTGAACATAACACAAGATAAAGGCTGATAAATGCTCTGTGTTCTTGGAAGGTTGTGTTGTCAAAATGTATTTCACCGTGAGCAGCAAAGAATTGGCTGTATGTACAGTGGAGTCCTCCCAATGCCAGAATGAGGAAGACTGTGATTTGAGGCACTAATACATAGACTACCTGTCCCAGTTCTTACCAGAATTTTCTTTTTTAGATGAAAACGTTCCTTTTTCCAGTAAGAGTATAAGAAGGGCTCATGTGGTCATGCTACAGTTGTGGTGAGAGTGAGAGAAAGGAGTCAGTGTTTTGATTTTTCCATATGCAGATTTTCCAAACTTCCCCTTTTCAAATCAGCTTGTCATTTCCAGCCTCCATTAGTATGACATTTTCTGGTGGTTATGGAGGGAAAGCCGGTTTCCCACCCCTTCACCGTAGCTGCCTTTGACGTGATTGGGTGACAGCTTCTACTTCTGTTTCATGTTTCAATAATTTAACCACCTGCTTTCCATCTTCCAGAAAATCATTAAAATCTCTCACCTGCTGAGACCCCTCCAACTCGCCCCACTGTTGTGTGTCTCAACATTTTACTAACATTTTAAATAAAGAGTCTTGAGAGGGATAGAAAATAAATAGGTGAGCTCCTATTACCATAGTGTCAGAGGACCTTTTAAAGGAGAAAACATTTTTAAAACCATCCTTGAAACAAATGAGGATTTCAAATTTGAGTTTGGTCACTAATATAAACTTGAAAAAGTTACTAATCTTTCTCGGTCTTTTTCTTCATTTGTAAAATAATAATTAATAATAGAGATAATAATAGCTAACTCAAATAGTTTACATATAAAAATTAAATGTAAAAATGTATTCAAAGTGTTTAGTACAGTGTATGCCTCATAGAACGTGCTCAGTAAGAATCTGTTGCATTTTCCCTGGCATCTCCTCTGCTTTGGTAGAATTTTTATTTTTTTAACTTATTTTGTTACAGTAATGGGGAGGTTAGGTAGTTTGGAGTTATTATTTTTTCTAGTCATAAAAGACAAAAAATTACTACCGTAAGTTTTTTCTAATTGCAAGTGATCCACAATATATTTTATGTTCATTTCCAAAAAGATTTGAGTTCTTCCCAAAGAAATAAACTATTAATTACTTGAAAATAATCCTGGTAAACAAATTTTTACAAAAGTCATGTTACTGAAATAAAATTAGTCATTTCCTATCAATTTGTATGTGCTCAACACGAATATGACAGTCAAGTTCTAATTTTGGCTCTAGTTTTTTTTTGTAATCTGCAATAAATTGATATTTACATGATGAAATGCATGCCAATAGTAATAGACCTACAGTTAATACCTGTAAAAAATCAAGTCATAGACTACTTCTTAGATTTCTTTGCTTGTCTCTTGTGCAGCTATTTAGGAATAGAATAGATGGAAGACGGTTTTCATTGTGCAAAGGTACAGCCTTAAGACTCAGTTTTGAAGAATCTAGAAATAGTCTCCATTCTTGTGGGTCATGAGTGATTTCTAAGGCATTCATGAATCCCTGAATATTGGAACAGAATACTAAAGTACTTTCCTTTCTGAAGAAAGGCTCCAACTGCTCGTGGCACTTTTGATAAAAAGTCATTGTGACATCTTCTTCTAGAAGATTCCATTGTTCGAGTCTTCATCCTAGCAATTCTGCCTTGTTCTTGGGTAAGTCCAAATCACAAATCAGATCATTTAGTTCTTCCTGTGTTAGTCTGTGTGGGATTGATGATGCACCACAGTGAAAATCTGGATCACTGCATGCTGATGGAACAGGAAAAGACCAGGTCTGCTCACTCTTGTCCTCATCAGATGAATCAAGGGAATATTCTGCTGGAGGTTCTGGAATAGGAAGTCCCTCACCATTTGGAACTGTTCTCAATGCAGATGAAATGTTTGGGTAGACTATTCTGGACTTCTTTTGCTTTATTATTCTGCCAGAAAGAGGAGGAACCAAGCAGAAATAATAGTCTTTTATGTGGTTGCTTGGCTCTCTCCACACCATGGGGTCTGCAAACGGCATTGATGGTCTTTTGCCATTTAACCACTGTGAAATCTGTGTTGTACATGTAGCACAGCATATATGCAGGGCCCAAGGCTTGTCTTGGTCACCAACGGGACATCCAGAGTAAGGATGATAAGCCCTCCTTCACTTGAGAAGTGATACTTTTCTTCTGGTTGGCAAATGTCACTTCCCCACAAATAGAGAGAAATTGTCCACGATATTAACACACTTTCGAGACATTACTGTTCTGTATTGTGCCTAAATGGATCAAATAATAACAGTTCTGTGGAACAGTAGCTTAAATTGTCTCGCACGAAGTCTGAAATTAGGATGTTGTTGCAGTCCTACTGGGTAAATTTACATGGTGAAACATATAAAATGAATTATATGAAATATCTTCAAAACGAGAGCCAATAAAAAATTTTCAGGGTTATATTCATATTCAGCACACCAAGATACTACAGATTAGGGCCTTTTAAAGTCAGTAACAATCTCACTGTTGACCAGTATAATTTATTATTTTCTTCATAGTCTCCTTCTAAAATTGCTGTAGTTAGAGAGTTGTAAAGTCTTTCTTATGAATTGATTTTATTAAACATTTTTAAGATAACCCAACACACTATATATATATTAACTTCTTAGGATTATTATTTGTAGAGCATTATTACTGTATTATGATTTATCATAAACCTGTTGCAGTGATGCTCTAATTTGAGGCCTGGGAAAGTATAATGGGATACAAATAATAAAATCTTAAGAGCAGAGGTAAACCTTCCAATCAAAAAGTTATTGGAGTATTAATTGTATATCTCCTCTCCTGGTTTGTTGATTATGAATTAATATACTATAATTTGTTCAGGCAAAAAATTACTAAACAAAGTAGTGTAATTTCTTTTTCAAGTACTGAGGTACTTCAAAGTTTATTTACTAGCATGCTACATTTAAAGAAATGTTTATTAGTTTTTATTGTCTTATATTAGGAATTAATTTGCACTTGTTATAAAACGGTGTTGGAATAGCTCCGGTTGGAAGAGCAAGAGATAATCATATTAAGGGCTCATGGTCAGACACAGTGACAATAATAGAAATTAATGATTTTAAATCCAGAGGGAACTGCATGGCTCCCTGGATTAAGGAATATTGCTAATACCGTAACTATCTCTGTATACACCAATAATCTCTACAGTTCAAATATAAGTGCAATTGCAGGTAAAGCTGCTATAAATGTTCACGGGCAGATTCTTGTTTGGACACAAGTTTATAACTCACTTGGGGAAATACCCAGGAGTGAGACTGCTAGACTATGTGGTAGTAACATGTTTGCTTTTATATGAACCCTCTAAACTGTCTACCGATTCCCTCCAGCAATGAATAAGAAATCCTGTTGCTCCACATTCTTGCCAGAATTTGTTGTTGTCAGTGTTTCAGATTTTGGCCATAATAGGGGCATAGTGGTATCTCATTGCTGTAATTTGCAGTTCCCTAATGACATGATGTGGGGCATATTTTCATATTCTTAGTTGCTATCTGTGTATCTTTTCTGTGTCTGATGAGGTCTTTCCCCCTTTAAAATTTAGTGTAAGTTTTACTTGACATGGAAGCCTTCATTAAGAAAACGAAGACCCAAAGAAGTAGTTTGAGGTAGAGTTTACATTTTAAGTTGGACAAGTAGTGGTGACCAATGAAAATATGGCAAGCCAAAGGGACTTAGACTAGGGTAATTAATCATGGAGAAGTGATTAGGAAGATATTAGTTTAACAAGGTTTGTTTGTACAGATTTCTCTTTACTGTTTCCCATAGAGTGGAGTGATACCATCTCATCCACTGAGGGTGTAGCGTGGGTTGCCATCCTCTAACATAAAAGTCTTTCTTCCTCCAGGTGCAGGGAGGGCACATTTTACTAGAGAGCCTTATCATCTCATACTTTTGGGAGGGTCACAGTACCTTTTATGTATTCATTGTCGCTCTGTTTTTGTTTATAAGTTTCTTTTATTGAGGTACATTGGTTTATAATATTATAAACATATCAGGTATACGATGTTATAATTTGACATTTTATATATATCACATTATCATCACCACCAAAAACTTATTTTCTATCCACTAGGTTAAAATTAAAACCTTTTGCCTAATATGCATGAATTAATTCATTGCTTTAATCATGATTAAAATTTGTTTATATATAAAGAGATCTTGGTCTGAAAGTTTCACTTAGTTTTACATTTACTGACATAAGTGCTCCTTAAGATAACTAGAGTTAAGGAATTACACCATGACCTGAAATTAAATATCTTTCAAAGCCTTCTTTTCAAACATTCTCAGTGAAAATTAAAATTGACACAATTTATTGAAGTTGTTAAAAGGATAAAATTGCAAGAATTTTAGCAAATGTTCTCCTTCAATATTGAGATTTTAAGTCAGAAGTTTCTGAATTGTTACCATAAGTTATTTGGAGTATAGTATTATTCTGGGAATAAGACATTTCTTTGTCAACAAAGTGTTTATGTCAGAACCCAAATAATACAAAGGGAGCTTTACCTGCAATTTTTAATGGTAATTATACTTTATACTCTGAGATTGCTGTTGAATATATTTGACAAATATATAGTGAATTATTTTTATGTACCAATTATTGTGCTAACCTCAGAAAGATAATAATACATATCCCCAAATTTTGAATAAGTCAATGATTCATTGAGATGGACAAAGAAACAAATAATTATACTTGGTCTAGACAAAGATGAGAGCTTTTACTATATAAAAGCTTTCTTTTAATTTGTAAACAGTTTTTTTGAATAATATTTTCCTGCCTAGACATGCACAGATGTGCGTTTAACTTTTATGATAGCCAGTGCAGTCTTAGATGTGACACTGTTTTGGAAACTCTTGATACAATATTAGTGGAACACACTACTTCTCTACAAATTGATTAAAGAATATATTGGTTGAATATATGCTTATGGAAACATGAGTCTGGGAAGATCTTTAATTTAAAATTCACCTTATTTTGACTATGTTTATAAAAAGTAACAACAATGCAAACTAGAAAACTTGACCAAGTTCTTCCAGCGAGCCTGTGCCTGAACTGAAATCCAAATTTCCTCGTTCCTGCTCTGTTCTGTCATCTTTAACAATTAGAAGTCATTAGTGTGTGTGAAAGAGGTAGGTTAAATAATAAGCATAAAGAAGTAGGTAATTTGTCAGCTTGTTTCATGTCTATTAGAAATGAGATCATGGCTTAAACTAAGGACACGGAGCAATTTAAAAGAACATTAAAGTGTAGTGAATTTTTACTATATGTTACGAATTTCTAGAGTTAGTGTTACAGAAATAAGGTGGTCACTAAGGCAATAGAGAGTGCACTAAATTTTAATCCATTTCTTTAATATGCAGTTGTGGTAAAATAATCAAATGGCAACCTATCACTACAAGAGAGTGTATAGTCAAAGTTCGTGGACACTAGCGAAAAAATATAAATGTATTAAAAATAAGAGTTACCTGAGACCAAACTGAGCCAAGTCATGTTGTAATTATTAATTTATGCAACAGTAACTCACTAGGTGTTTGCTATCCATAAAGGATGATGACAGAGTTTGCCTTGCTAAGCAAGTTTGAATTCATTGCTACTAGTTTAAGTTGATACTATGGGAATGATCCCTAAGCGTAGTGATATTACACAATGGGCTAAACATCTCTGTCAGTAGTATCACAGTTATTGTTGGGTCGTGTTTCATGTATCTGTTGATCATTCATTTTGTTTAACCACCAGGTAAAACAATGTCAAATATAGGTATTACACCTCAGACCTACTCGGAGGGTCTATTGCACTGAGAATTCATTTGAAATAAAAAAAAAATTGTACTTGAAACATACCCATTAAGTAAATCAACAGATTTTATCTGGTAAAAGGTTTTCAACATGCTAATTTGAGGTACCCATTCCATCCTCCCCACAATGGAAGCAGGAACCCATTGAGCTCCTAGATATTGGACTAATAACTTAGAACTGGACCTCTGACTTCACAGGACAGTGAAGCAGGAAGGAAACAGGGTCAGTGAGAAACACTTCACGGGCTTATATGCCTTCTATTGAATGGCAAGTTACTTGAGGGTTGAGACAACATCCTATCTTTCTTTGAGTACATGTTTTAGTCCACAGAATTTGACAACAACATTTAAAAATGACTGCAGTTGGGCCTCCCTGGTTGTGCAAGGGGTTAAGTCTCAGAACAAAGAAGCTAACAGCAGCCACTGCAGCAAGAGTTCAATCCCTGGACAGAGAGCTGACCCACACGGCACACCAGACCTCTCCTGTCTTGCCCGATGCTCCCCTTAGCAGTGTATTTCAGTCCCTCTGCCTATTCTGCTCCCCACTCTGTCTCTGGTGAATCCTCTCACCCCCCTCGCCCATACCCCTGGACTACACTCCAGCTCTTGCATGCATGAATAAACAAATCTTTAAAAAAAGGACTGCTGGGCCTCCCCGGTGGTGCAGCAGTTAAGCGCTGTGCTGTGGAGCTGTTGGCAGTGGCGATGTGAATTCGCACCCAGCCGGGGAGATTACCACTTGGCATGGCAGACCTGTCCTGCCTCACCCGCAGCTCCCCTCAGCAGTGTATTTCTGATCTGCCTGTTCTGCTCCCCGCTCTGTCTCTGGTGAACCCTCTTGCCAACCCACGCCTCTGGCCTGTGCCCCAGCTTGTGTGCATAAATAAATAATAATAAAAAAATAAAGTAAAAAAGGACTGCTTTTTTTTTTTCCAGTAGTGGCTAAAATCCTTATTATATAAATTCATCCCAGTAGTAAACTGATAACTTGGACTGCATCCATGATCTAAAAGAAAAATAGCTATCACTTTGTAATGTTTCGGATGTTAAAAATTAAATCTACCTTCCCTGAAACATGATGTATAGTTGGCAAATAATAATTGCTATTTTACTTCTATTGATTGAATGCCTCAATGAGCTTTTTAAAACTGTTTTTCTGTCTATACCTGTAATATCAAATTATTCCCATAATTTATCAGCATTTTAGTTTATAAATATCCTCAATTAAATAAAAAATTTCTTTCAGATCATTAAGTAATTACTGTGCATATCCTTGGAATTAGATGCTGTCCTAGGGATTAGGCATGTGCAGTCAGGAAGACTCAAAACTATGTATCCAGGTAGGAATGTGTTTGAATGCAAGTAACAAAAAATACAACAATAGTTTTAGTGAATATCTTAATTTTTTTCTTACACAGAAATTTGGAAGCATAGAATGTAGATTTCATGCAATAACCATTTTTAGCAGGTTAAGAAGTAGAATTCATGTAATTCTTCAAATAATCTTTGTTTTATTTCTACAGATTCCATCTTTTTTTTTGATGTTTTCATCATCAAGTTTTTTTTTGCATTTATTATGATTTTTTAAAATATTGAATTAAGATATTTGTCCTGACTACTGATTTTTTTTAAGCATGCTATTAAATTTTGGGCCAGAGGCAAGTCTCACTTGCCTCACCAGTCTTGGCCTTGCTTATTTCAATTAATGTAACAATCCTTGCTAAACATATCTATGTTGATTATCTTTTGATCTCTCCTATGAACTACTTTTAAGTGTTCTGAAACTTCAGAACTAGGAAAGATATTTCAGAAACAACAAGCAAACCCAGAGTTAGTGTCTTTAACTATTGGAAACGAGAGTAGACGGGCCCAACATCCTTTAAGCTACCATGTTTTAGAAGGTCATAAAAGGTAGCTGCAAAGCATAAGGTACTACTTATTGAAAGAACAACTGTTGGCCCTGCTTCCGCCTTGAGAAGCTGTGAGTCAATGAGCAAGTTGCAAATGCTCTACTGGCTTCAGGTTCTTCAACCCTAAAGTGAAGGTAACTCAACTTTCCCAACCTGTACATTAGAGTTGCTATAGAGATCTAATGAGAGCAGAGTGGAAAAGGCCTTTTTAAAACTGTAGAGGCTTGAATGAGCTTGGTAAACCATAAAGTACCTGCTGAGGATGTCAGCTGTATATGGTATAAAGTGAACACCTGAAGAATCAGTCATAGAAAGTCAGCCGGAATTCCGACCAGTTCTCATTCTGCTGGTGAGGATTATGAAGACACATTGCTCACCTCTCACTTACCTCACACAGGTAAATGGTGGTGGAAATGGAGCAGAACACAGGCCTCCTAAACCTGGGCCATTGCCTGGGCTCCTTCTCTTACTCCAATTTTGATGTTAAAAAATTAGATTCAGGGTAGATTTAACACAAGTCTTTCTAAAAGAGAAGTATCCTCATGTCCTTAGTGAAAGAGGAAAGTCATCAGTGTTCTTAGGCAGAGAGAAAAGAAATAGGAAATGGAGAGGATCTACTTCTGAGGTATGGATAATTTTGACTGGGACTTGCAAAACTGGCATTTCCAGGCTCCTACTGTGAGGTGTGGCCAAATAGACAAACCACAATGAGTTGGACTGATGAGGTTTTTCAGTTCTGGTTGGTTTTGCTTGTTGTGTACATAGACATTAGTTTAACAAAGAGGTAAAGATTAAAACAGGAAGGCCATGATGTAAGAATTAGTCATTCATGTTTACAAATAAACAAAGTAACTTTGAAAAATATATTGATCATAAAATAAGATTCATAATAAGACTTTTACTGGTATTACTAAAGAAAAGATTCTTTTCCTTTTTGGTAAGAAATTCCTTCTCTAAATTTCTTCATTCCTGTGAAACTAAAATTTTTGCTAAGCTCCACCCAATTCCTTATTGCTATACTTGACTCATCAACATAGTTGTTAGTTTTTACATATGCTCTGACGCCATAGCAACAGTCTTCATTGACAGTCGTAGGTGGAAAAGAATTATGAACAGTAAGTATAAAAGAACTAAAATATGGTTTAATCACCATGTCTTATAGCACACAAATACATTGCTCAAGAATTAAAGATTTTACAACTGTGAGCAATGATTTTTAAGGGAACAAAGTTAGATGCATCTTCTTTAAGTCATTCCTAAAATCTCATTGTTCCTTGAAAGTATTTATAACATTGCTTAAAATCAAATTGTTTTCTGTTTAAATAAACACTTAGATTGTTTCTGCTGCACTCCACCCAAAAGACCAATGAAATCCTTGTGACCTGTTTGACACAATTATGCCAAGCCTCTAGCAAAATGACTACATCATCTTGTAATGTCAAATTTCCTGAAACCTGGGTACTGCTCATGAAAATATTAGGAATCCTACATGAATTGCTGTATCACAGATTAATAGGTACTACTCATTGCTGGAAAGGGTGGATTCATTCTGTTTGTAGGGAAGTGTTAGGATCTCTTTTCCTACATGGAAGAGCTCATATTCTATCCACAATTTATTTAAAAACATTTATTTATTTATTTTCATAGAAGAACTGTGATATAGGCCAGAAAGGCAGGGAGTGAGAGGATTCACCAGAGACAGAGTAGGGAGCAGAACAGGCAGATGTACTGAAATACACTGCTGAGGGGAGCAACAGGCAAGACAGGAGAGGTCTGCTGTGCCATATGTGGGTCAGCTCCCTGGCCAGGATTGGGAACTCAGATCACAACAAAGATAGCACTGAGACTTAACTCCTAGGCCAACAGGGGAGCCCTATTCACAAGTTAAAAGAAGGGATGTGTGCCCCTGTTACTGACAGGAATCCTTACAGGTGATAATATGGCAGCAAATATACTCAGACAAGACTATTTTAACATGCTATCTCAGAAGGTAGGTTCACATGTCTGCTGTGGCCCCAGAGAAAGCAAGGATAGAGGATCCTATGGGTAATGGTCAACTCTTTCCTCTTCCTCACAGCTTAGGAATCTACTGCAAGAAAATTACCACTCTGTGGAAAAAACTTTCAAGTCACAGTGCAAAGTTGTTGATAAAAGCAATCTTTGGATGCCAGAATGAGGAAGAAAGGAACAAGAGATTAAGCAAACTTGGGGATAAATGATCACGTGAGATTCTCCCCTTTGCCTAGTTACCAAGTCTGATGTTGGATTTGAATTTTGTTTATAAAAAAATCTTTTGTTTCTCCATTCACATGAGACAGGAAGTATAAGTGTTATTCCTTAGAAGGAATGAATCACACCTCTGTGACCTCCATCCTGTCGTCCCTAACCTCTTCCTTTCCTATTTCCTGTGTCTAATATTCAGTCTTACACACCTGGTGCTTATCTAAAGGGAAGATTGGTCCTGTTCTTGGCGAATCATCCTAGCCAGATATTAAATAAAGTTGAGTTATAAAGGAGGGTATAGGTTAGACAGTGGTTTGTATATGTAAGAGTGACTTGGAGAGATTGTTAAACATATATTGGCCTCCACCTCCAGAGAGTGATTAAGTTGGTCTGGGTGGGGCCCATGTATTTGCATTTCTAAGTGATGTTGACTATACCAGTCAGTAAACTACTCTTTAAGTGGTGGGTGGTTACAGAATCACCCTCATGACTGGGACTTTCATGTAACTTGCAAATAATTGGGCATTTATACTGTCTTATTTTTCTTTGCTATTAATCCATGATTACCTTCAATACTGTTTGGGGAAACCAATTATTTAGTTTTCATGGGGAGGGCGCACAGTGGACTATGGCAGAGAACTTTTGGCACTTTGGTGGTGGGTGTGGTGTGGTGACAGACACCTGAAGGGTGTGATCCTATGGCTTGAAATCATATACAATGTTGTAAAACTATGTTACCTCCATAAAAAAAATGGAAACATTTTTTATTGAAGTAACATTGATTCAAAACGTTATGTAGGTTTCAAATGTACAGCATTATAAATTAACATCTGTGTATATGGCATTATGTTCACCACCTAAAATTTAGTTTCCATCCTTCATCATATAATTGACCATTTTTACCCAATTTACCCACTTCCTTTAGGGGGACCCAGTTTTGATTTAGAGGATAAAATTTTCAATAGAGAATGTTGGGTTGCTACTGAGGATGCAAATCAAAAAGAAGAAAAGGATCATAAACCAGATTAAGTCTGACTAGGTATCTAGTCTAAGCAAGTTGGAGAAAAGCTAATTTAATAATTTTAGTGTGCACGCAGGCACACACACACACACACACACAACGCTTACTATCATCAGTACAAGTTTATCTTATTCTTTAAAAATTGTTGGTTCCTTTTTGCTCATTTACCTAGTTATCTTGTAAATTATGGTATTCAGGGTTTTTTTTTTTTAAATAATATCCATTTTCTAAACAAGATGCATTTGTAGTGGCAATTTCTATTTTAACCTAAAATTTATTTCAGGGAGTTTAAATCTCTATGAATGACTGCTTTTCTATTACTGTTAAATGTTTTGTTTCAATTTATAAATTTTTGTGCTATAGTCAGAGAATGTGATTTGAGCAACTTCTATGTGCTGGAATTATTTTATAAAATTCCCTTGATGTTCCAAAATTATGTATTTTCTCTAGAGTTTAAAATTCAGTAGCCAATCAGATTTTAATTATGTTATTCTCATTTTGAAAATCCTTACTTATCACTTTTTTCTTGATTCTGTTTATGTTTGTAGCATTGAATACCTTTTTATCTCCTACTTGACCTCACAGATCATTTGATATCACTGCCTACCCACTTTCTTCTCTATTCTATCATGTCAGAAAACACCAATTCTTCCTCCAGTCTCTCTGACTCCCTCTGTTTTCTCTAGTTGTAGTTCCTGGTTTGGTCTCTGGTTTCCCTTTTCTGTACACACCTTTTATTTTATTTTACTTTTGTAGGGGTAACATTGGATTACAACACTATATGCTTCAGAGGTGTAAGATCACACATTTCAGGTGTGTGTTACCATACCACTTCATCACTAACGCACTCATAATCCTCCACCATTGTGTTCTCTCCTCTCCACATTGCTCTCTCCCCTCCACTCTTCCTCTCATAACCTCAGTTCTACAGATGATTTCTAGGATTTGTTATTGGTTTGGTTCTGTTTGACCCTTTGTTTTGTTTCTCTTTATTCCAAATACAAGTGATAACATCTGGAATTTGTCTTTGTACTGGCTTAGTTATAACTGGAAGTTTATACATTTTCACATCCTTCATTCATTTCACCTACCTACCCTCTACTTCTGTCAACCACCAATGTGTTCTCTGTACCTATAAATTCAGTTCATAGTTTTTTAGATTACACATATAAATGAGCTCATATAGTATTTTCCTCATTCTGACTTATTTCAGTGAGCATAATAACCGCAAGGACCATCCTTGTTACAAATTGCAGGATTTCATTCTCTTTTAATGACTTAAAAATATTCCATTGAATATATAAAGCTATATATTTTTTAACCTATTTTTTTCATTATTTGATTCATTTTGCACACATTTTTAGAACATCTGCTATGTACTAGGCACTACATTGAACACAGGAGATAAAGAACTGAATAAGGCATGATTCTTTTCTCAAAAATTTCACAATACTGTTCTAAAGTTTTTTCAATTTGTTTCCTAAGCTCTGATCTATTTCCTAAGATCTACATAGATTAAATTCTCAAGTATATAATTTGTTAGCTTTTCAAAAATCAGCACATCAAAAAGAATTGAACTTTGTTCCTTAGTGGACACTCCTGTCCGATTTTTCCCCCACCACTTCTGTTGTTGACCTCAGAACCCCAGTACCAAAGCACCTTTCTTTATTCTCTCTCACCTCAGTTTTAGTTCCTATTCCCTTCCTACACATACCTTATGTTTTAGTCAATAGTTATGCCCTGAGCACACCCTAAACTTTTCCTAGACACCTTATATAAAAAATGCTTTACTTTTTTTTTTAAGATTTATTTATTTTTGCTTTAATATTAAGAAATGTTTCTTTTCATTATTCTTGTACAAGTTGGGCTGCACATTGTAACAATGTAAACTTTCATTGGCAATTTCTACTCTCAGCTTATATGTAATTTTGGAATGAATCTTCTATCTATGGCTATCTAGGGAGGATGTATTATCATTTCATTTTGAAAGAGGAGAAACTGAATGCTGAATGACTTGCCTAGATTATACTATTGGAAAGGTCAGAATGGGAAAACGGTTTGACTGGTTCACAAGTACGGATTTTTTTTTTACTGCTCGATGGTTGTGAGGTTAATGTATTTTTAGCTTCTCTTAGCAGTACTTTCCAGTGGATGTTTCTTGAGATGTTAATTGATATTAAAAAAAGATGTCTAAACAGAAATGAGATTTGAGAAATTATGGGAAATTTAAATTGGTTACTTTTCTGTTAGTATTCTCTGGAAGCTACTGTGTATTGTGAATACACAATGCTCAATATATTTTACATAGCATTTTTCAAAGGTGTTTTACCCAGCTTCACAGCCTCTCAAGATTTGTTTTCTCCAGAAAAAAATCTGAAGAAATATTACCCAAGATAAAGGGAGCTCTGGACCACAGCACTGGTTCTTATCCTGTTCATTTCCCTTGCTAGGGGAACCCTTAACTATGACACTCCCCTGGCTGACTACTCAATGACAGTCTGGTTAGGAATTGAGTTACATGCTATTTTCAACCCTATCAAAAGCTTTTCTTAAGCGCAGGCCAACTTATAGTTCAAGGAGTCCCTCAACTTCTGCACAGAACCAGTTGATATGTGTACACGCCTGAAAACCACATTATTAATAATTGCTTCAACTTTTTAAGCATTTGTTAAATTCAAGGCATGGGGTCAAGTAGTTTAATAAGCATTTTCTCACTTAATTCTCAGACTCACTCTGTGGAAAGTTACTAATATGACCTCTATTTTACAAATGGGAAATGAAGGCTCCATAGTACAAGCACATTCATGACCACACAGGTAGCAGTGACAAGCTTGAATAGAAGAATATGACAGAAGAGATGAGTGCCTGTGTCCATGTAGTGATATTCATGATTGTACTCCCAGCTCCTAACAGTGTCCAGCATGTTGAAAGGAATTAAGTAATAGTTGTTGAGGGATTCCCTGGTGGTGCAATGGGTTGGGTTACAGCACTATGAAGCTATCCAGAGCCACTGCTGCACAAGTTCGATATCCGGTCAGGGAGCTTCCCACTTGGTGCAGCAGATCTCTCCTGTCTTGCCCGCTACTCCCCTCATAGTGTATTTCAGTCGATCTGCCTGTTCTGATCCCACTGTTTCTCTCTTGTGAATCCTTTCATCACCCCACACCTCTGGCCTACCCCCAGCTTGTATGCATAAATAAATAAATCTTTAAAAAAAAAAGAAATAGTTGTTGAGAGCCTCAGATGAAGTTACTTGCTTTGCTCCCCAGAGGATCATTCTAAGTTAACCAGTGGAGAATTATGCCCAGAGAGTCCTGTGGCTTGTGACAAAACTGTAACACCTCTTAGACATTGGAGACCCCGAAGTCTTCACTAAAGGGACATGGAGGATATTCATGCTTCAGTGATCAAGAGGTGGGTGGAGAGAGAAGCTTGGAGGCTGAGTTGGGAGGTTGCTGTTCAAACTGTGATGGCAATGTTAGGGAGTGAAGATCGGAGCAGGGTGGACACAAACACCCTTGACTGAAGGGAAATACATGTGGAGAAGCTGGGGTGTGCCTAGCAGGCCAGGTGCCCAGTGAAAGGATCCTGAACAATGTGCTGGGTTGCACTGTCCATCTCCTGCCTTCTGGATTAATGCTGACCTTGTAAAGTCTGCACTGAGAATGCAGAAACATGGCAGTGTCTCAGATCTGGGACCCCAGAGAGGAGGGCTATTTGGTGGTGTCACAAACATGAGCCTGCTTCCCCCTCTTTCCTCCACCCCAAGCATTCACACCAGTGGCTTCATCCCTCCAAGCCCCTCCCACCAACGAAGAAGCTGCTAGCCCAGGTCTCAGGTATGAGGAAGCCTAGAAAGGGGAAAATTCCAAAATCATATACAAACTGTAGTGCCACCTGCTGAGAAGGTAGAAGTACTTTAAATCTCTAAGATCTTAAACAGCAAATGGGCAGACAAAAAAACCACAGCAACCTGAGACCGCAAGGGAATATTACACCACAAGGAGAGACCAATGCTCCAAAATCTAACCACAAAAGATATAGAAGATTTTTATCTTCATATCAGAGACTTCAAAATTGCCATGATAAAGAAATTCAAAGAAATGGAAGAAAATACAGGAAAGCAAATCAAAGTAATACAAGAGAACTCTGAAAAGCCAATCAAAGAGATACAACAAAATTCAGAAAAACAAATGTCATGAGAAATACAATTAATGGAGAGGAAATAGAAATTGAAGATCTAAATAAGAAAACAAATGGAGTTGCAGAATGTAAAAAGATCAATAGAGAAAATAAAAAAAATTTTTGCAGAAAGCTCTGGAAGCAAAGTAGACTCCATGGATGATCAAATTAGTGACCTTCAGAATAGTAATGCACAAAGGACCCAGGTGGAAGAAGAAAGAAATGCAAAGGAAAAAAAATGAGGAGACACTCCGAGTACTATCTGACTCCATTAGGCGAGATAGCATAAGGATAATGGGTCTCCAAGAAGGGGAAGAACTTATAGAGAAGGGAACAAAGAACTTAATCAAAAAATAGTGGAGGAAAACTGTCCCAACTAGGGAAGGAACTAAATATACAAGTGGAGTATACAATGATAGAAAAGGTGAAAATAAAAAATATATATTAAAAAAAAAACATGAAACAAAAGGACACCTGGTATCTAAATGTAAGGAGACCACACAGAGAGACATAGCTGTGAAACTATCAATAGTTCAATACAAAGAAAGAAGAGTGAAAGTGGCGAGGGAAAACAAACCAGGTAACCTATAAAGAAAATCTCATCAGGCTTAGATTGTGTTTTCTGAGAAAATCCTACAGGCAAGGAGAAAATGGAATGATGTATTCAAAACACTTAAAGGTAAAAATTGCCAAGGAGGTACATGATAGCCTATAAGACTCTCCTTCAGATATAAGGGAGAAGTAAAGCTTTCAGACAAACAGAAACTGAAGGAGTTTGTCAATAGTAGACCTCCACTAAAAGAAATCTGAAAGCAGTTCTACCTAATTAGTGGAAAGAAAAATCAACAAAAATTTGAACAAATATATAGACAGAACCGTAAAGCTAAAGACAAGATGGGCATAGCATTCATATATTAATAATCACCTTAAGGGCAAATGGACTGAACACCCCAATCAAAAGGCACAGAGTGGTTGACTGGATCAGAAAACAAAACCCAAATTTCTGTTGTCTCTGGGACACCCATTTGAGCATCAAAGGTAAACATAGGCTCGAAGCAAATGGTTGGACAATAATCATACAAACAAATGGGACCTCAAAAGCTGCAGGGACAGCCATATTTATGTCTGATAAAATAGACTTCAGGCTAAAAAGGTAAGAGACAGAGATTGACATTATACAATAATCACGGGAACAATATATCAGGAAGACCTACACTCATTGATTTATATGCACCAAATATAGGAGCATCAAAATTTGTAAGGCAAAGCCCATCAAATCCGAAAATTGACATTATCAATAACATAATGGTAGGGAACTTCAACACCCTATTTCACTAGTGGATAGATCAAACAGGCAGAAAACCAACAAGAAACCAATAGCCCAAAATGAGGAATTAGACCATATCGGCTAAATAAGCACTGAATAAAAAAAAAAACAACTGAATAAATATTTTTTTGAAATACATGTGGGACCTTCTCCAGAACTGACTATATATTGGGTCACAAAACATGTATCAATAAGTTAATGAACACTGAAAACACATCAAGTACCTTCTCTGATCACAAAGCCTAGAAATCTGAGTGTAAAATTGAGGCTACCAGAGCGGGAGTGAAGGTGAGAGCAAAGTGGGGAGAGGGCACAATGGCCTATGGTAGAGAACCACAATTGCCTTGGTGGTGAATGCAGTGTGTCACTATACACCTAAATGTGTGATTCAATGCCTTTAAATTATATAGTGTTGTAAACTTATGTTACCTCAATTAAAAAATAAATTTAGAAAAAAAATCCATGACCTCAACATTTATTTGACCCTAAGATGGCTTATAGAATAAATTTTATGGAGACATACAACATTTAAAAATTTTATGCATTTAAAAAGAGGGCATTTGAATAGAAAAAATGAGCCATGATGGTTTTAAAATGATTAGATCAAAACAGATGCACATTTTTCTATGCATTAATCAGTGAGTCCAACACAGAGGACCTATATATTCTTCTGACCATCAGTTGGCTATTGGTCAGAAATTAGCTTGAACATTTAGATTCAGAATGCAGGGGCATAAGCATATTGTAAAATTATATAGACGTTACTGGCACTAAAATTTAATACGTTAAAGTGAAACAATGAACATAGAAAAGAAAAAACAAATCGTTGTTAAACAGAAACTGAATTGAATGACTGTGAAGAGTCTTAGGAGGGAAATAAACAAAGGAATAAACTTTGAAGAAAAGGAGCAATTAATTAACCTAGGCTCTTCTCTGAGAACATGTGAAGAAAAATCACATCACTCCATGGAATTTCTGGAATGATTTTAAGAGCTATTTGTTTTACCAGGTCATAATTTCCCTGTTGGCTTACTGAGTTAGAGAACCAGTCGCCAGGGTTGGGTTTTCATCATCTCCACTTTTTGTGGTTGCTTTATTAGTACACATTGCAGCAGCAGGTATGAATCAGACATACTTACGCAATCTTGAGTTTCCTGAAGGAGAATTGCCTGTTAGTCAAATCAACTACTCACCTGCCCAACCAGTGAAGATTCAATCTTAGATATTTGAGCAGGTGACATGACAGCAATATAGACAAAGCTTTTATAGGAGAAGAAATTTTAAAAAGATGGAAAAATCATGTTCTAGGTAACTTATTCAATTATAAGAGACAAAATACTAATGTTCTGAAGCCAACTTCAAAGGGAAGTGCTTAGGTATATTTAGGTGAGTTTCTTACACCCAGATAAGATAAAGATAATGAAATATATGTACTGTGGGTTGATAACTAAAGAAGGAAATAGTAATTATCTAAGATTATGAACCATACAAATAACCAAGGAGGGACAGAATTGAGTGACCCATGAATTAAATGATTAGGAAAACAAAAGTCAGTAAGTAGGAAAGGATGGGAAATTTTTTTTTTAAGATTTTATTTTATTTATACATACAAGCTGGGGTACAGGCCAGAGGCGTGGGGCGGCGAGAGGGTTCACCAGAGACAGAGTGGGGAGCAGAACAGGCAGATCAGAAGTACACTGCTGAGGGGAGCAGTGGGCGAGGCAGGAGAGGTCTGCCGCACCATGTGGGATTCTCCCCAGCCGGGCGTCGAACTCGCGTCTCCGCTGCCAACAGCTCCACAGTGCAGCGCTCAACCGCTGCGCCACCAGGGAGGCCCAGGATGGTAAATTTTTAATCAAAAAACTCAACTATCCTTTTTTGGCTCTAATAATTCTAAGCCTATGTGATTCAACAAAACGGGGCTTGAAGATTATTTCAAGTTGAAGGTATAGCATGCTCTTTAACCTCTTTTCAAAGAGTTTTGGATTTCTCAGACTCTGGGTATTCAAGAGTGTGTTGCTGAAACCATCCCCATTCATGTGTCCATTAACGTAAACACCAGTGTGCACAGTGTAGCTGTTCATAGTGGAAATAGCTGAAATTCAGTGCATTTTTCTTTTTTTCTTTTTTATTAAAATTTATTTTATCTATTAATTTATACAAGAACTGGGGTGTAGGCCAGAGGTGTGGGGTGAGAGTATTCACCAAAGACAGAGTGGGAAGCAGAACAGGCAGATCTACTGAAATACACTGCTGAGGGGAGCAGCAGCCAAGACAGGAGAGTCTGCTGTGCCACGTGATTTAACTCCCTGGCCAGAAATTGAACTCAGGCTGTAGAGGTGATAGCACTTAGAATTAGTCCCTAAGCCACCAGGGAGGCCCCTGCATCTTTCTATAAACTTTATTTTACCCAAATTTTCTTAGCAGGACTTGAGAAAATGAGATGCACACTAAGATTAATGAAATCAATCAACTCTTATTCATCCTATTCACAGCTCCTAGTATAGCCTGGAGCATGGTAAGCACTTAAAAAGCCCAAATGCTGGGCCTCCCTGGTGGTGCAGTGCTTAAACGCTGCGCTGTGGAGCTGTCTGCAGCAGCAACACGAGTTCGACACCAGGTGGGGGAGATCCCCACATGGCGCAGCAGACCTCTCCTGCCTCGCCCCACTGCTCCCCTTAGCAGTGTATTTCCTTCGATCTGCCTGTTCTGCTCCCCATTCTGTCTCTGATGAACTCTCTTGCTGCCCCACGCGTCTGGCCTGTACTTGTATGCATAAATAAAATAAATCTTTAAAAAAAGAGACTATTTAAAAAAAATAAAAAGCCCAAGTGCTTAAGAGCACTTGAAAGGTAGGAGTAAAGGATCTAAATGACTGAAGGAAAATCTGGGTAAAATCACCACTGCTATATTTTAGTTCCAAAATCATTCTTTTCATGAGATTAACTATTTTGTGGAAGGTCTGCATGTTCTACTCCACATGATCTTTTATCACATAACATCAAGTGGAATTATCGATGTAAGGAGTTTATGTATCAATTAAGACTATGTTAGAAGCTGCCAAATGCCAGTGAATTGCACAGAACACACCACTGAAACTTCCACATATCAATATTGTTTTCCAGAATTACAGTTGTTCAATCACCAAGCGCTACTTAAATTTTCCTTTCCTAAAATGATTATGTACAATTAATCAATTTTATTATATAATAATATTATTACTATGATAATCATATAATAGTCAATGCTAGAAGAGTCTCTGAAAAAGGTAGCCTAAATGTTGGTTTGCAGAATATAGATTGGCAATGAACATTAGAAAGCATCAAATTCCATGAACTTCAAATTTGACTTGCTTAGAAAAATGCAGATTCATGGGCCCTTCCGTACACCTACTAGATCAGAATACCTAGGAGGTGATGCATGAAAATACACCCCTTTTTAAAACTAAGAAAGATTTTTGAACCTCTCCTTAGAAGAAGTGTAGGCAGTGAAGGATGAGTTGATGAGACCCAGGCCTCAGAGCTTTTCACTCCAGGGGAGGAAGGACAAGGCACTTTAGCTGCCTGCTATCACTTTTTACTCTTCCACATCTTCCTTTGATGCTTGCTTGTTGATGTCTAACATACATTCCCTGGCTACCTGATTCTGTGAGGAAGCCTCCAAATGGCCTCCTCAAGTACTCAAACATCCACACTATGTGTTTGGGAATTGATGAATAGGAAGGCAGAAATGGATTTGCACTTTGGCATTCTTTGTATTACCTCCTTTGGCTAAGTTACCTCACTTCTTTAACCTGCCATTTTAATCCCTATGAAAATGTAGGCAATAATGATAACCTCATTGTGTTACTACTGTTGTACGATGGAATGAATATTTGTGTGCACCCAAATCCATATGGTGAAGCCCTAACCCCCAGTGTGATAATAATCAGAGCCTGTCGCTTCAGGAAGTTAATAGGTTTAGATGAAATCATGAGAGTATAGCCCCCATGATGTGATTTGTCCAATACAAAGGGATGAAAAGATGGAGTTCTTTCTTTTTCTTCCATATGAAGATACAGTAAGAAGGGGCTATCTACAGGCCAGGGAGAAGGTTATTACTAAGAACCCAACCATGCTGGCATGCAGGTCTCAGACTTGCACCCTCCAAAACTGAGAAATGTCTGTTGTTTAATCCACCCAATCTATGGAATTCTTGTTATAGCTGCCTGAGTGACTAATACACTGTCAAGAGCACATGAGATAATGAGAGATAGTGTCTGGTCATATTAGATGCTAAGTAATTATTATTTCCTTTCTAATGAGTTGTTCTTAAAAGGGTGAGTACTTGATGTTGCAATTTCCTGTGCAAACACCTACCACCCTACTCTGTGAGATAAAGGCTCAGGACTAAGATGGGTATTAGGCAGTAGAGATTTAGCATATCTATGTAGAAGGTCATCAAGAAAGGTAATGTGGTGAAAAGCAGCACCTTCTAGGGGATTTATCTTGAAAATTCAAAGTGAAATTATTGCTTTTGCTTAGATTCTGGCCTCTTTGAGTGGCTTGAGGGAGACCAATAAAGACTAAAATCTATCCTTGCCCCTATCACCCCACAGTACTGTCACTGGTGATAGGGTCCCTGAGACCAGAGATCTGTTATTAATGTATCTTCCTTGCTTGTCTTAGCCCGACTGAAGTCAATGACTCTACTCCATGTTAGGTAATTACTGGTGTGGAGATGGCTGTGATACCCACAACATGTGATAGTTCCATTCATTTAACATGATAAATAAACTGTCCTTCAAAGAACTCGGGGTGTAGTCTCAGACTTCTGGATTCTCAACCCCTGTTCTGGCTCCATTCCATTACTCTACGTGACCTTTGCTTCATGAAGCACTGTAAGCTTTGCATTGTAAAGCAGTCTTATATTTGTCAGTCCCTCAGTTCTGGCCCAGACTCCAGCCAGGGACTTACTATGCTAAAAGGAGAAGTAAAATTCTAAGACCCAAACTCACCATTTTGCTGAGGGTCAGCACTTCGGCCACCATCTCCTCTCCTGATGAAGTAGTCACTCTGAGGACAAGAATGGGTTTCTTTATTTTTAACTCAAGGTAATTTGTGGTTTTCAATGTCGATTCATTTAAGTGTATTTATAGGCTGCATGTTACCCAAGACAGATAAGTATCTCTGCTCTCCTGGTGCTTGTTGTCTAAACAAATACTTGTTGACAAATCCTTAGGGTCAGTGGGGAGAAAGGTTTGGATTTCTCTTCAGCATTAAGCAACAGGATGGCTCAAGGTCATCAGTGATGGAGTGCAGCCCAGGGTTAGACATTAACTGTCAGCTTAGGTTATTCTGGAGAGACAATTTTGTACTGTACTTTTAACTGAAACAATGGTAGCTTCATTTCTGCTCTTGGGAACAGGACCATGGCTTGTGTAAGGACTCCAGGAGACAAGCAACTAGGTTCAGTCAGCTTTGAATGCAACAGAACCCTCCCCCAGCAGAATCCCCCCAAGGGCAGGGTCTCCATGCTGGCTCCTGGCTCCTGGCTCCTTCATGACCCGCTTGCTCACCTAGTGTGATGCCGCTAGAGGCCTCTAGAGGGAGACTAGCGCCCAACACCCCATAGTCAAGAGGAGGTTCACTAATGGCTCGGGGTAGACTCAGAAGGTCCAGGGAAACAGGAAGTCTTAAAACCGGGTAGTCAAAGATGGGGTAGCAGATAAAATACAGGACTCCTCCATAAGAGATGATGGTGGGGCTAAAAAATTTGTATTTAAGTAACCTTAAGTGCAGAAACTTGAAACGCTGTTTAGATCAGTATAATAGAATATTTGAAATAGAATAGAAATACAGTAGTTAAAAGAGAAAATAAAAACTCAGTGAGCATCTTTGTGGAGGTAGGGAGAGGAGGTGGAAGAAAAGAGAGGGAGGGAGAAAAGGCACCTCCATTATCTTCTCCAAGGCCAACATACCGGATAGAAAGATTGGTTATTTTCCTTAAAATTATTAGAAAAACATATCCTGCTATTTGACATGCAAAATAACAGACCCCTCCTTTTTCTCACCCCATCCACTGCATGAACAGTTTTGGAAAACATGTAGTACTCTCAGAAGGAGTCACCGAGACATCAGGAAGGGATCTTGAAGTAACAGTTGGCCACTCATACATATTCATGGCAATAACGGCATGGCAAAAGATGCTCAGCATTAAAAAAAAAACAGGACTTCCATTTAAATTTCAATTTCAGATAAACAACAAATACAAATTAAATCATTCATTGTTAATCTGAAATTTATGTTTAAGTGGGTACCCTGTACTTTCATTTGCCAAATCTGATTAAAGGGACACTGGGGAGACTGAAAGACCCTCTATGAGAGGAGGGGAATTTTTTCTTACTACCTAACCGTTATTTGAATTTCAAACAAAGTTTTGCATCCTTAAGACTGGAAGAAGTTGTTCTCTTCATAGTTGGCAGAAAAGTGGTGCTGTCGCCTCACTTGGTCTTGGTTAGGAGAGGTGTGAAAAGTGGCTCTCATCTTGCGACACCTCCATTATCTTCTCCAAGGCCAACGTACCAGTGAAGTTCTTTCTATGTTCAGGAATTCCTAATGTGTAAGTATCTTTTTTTAAGAGAATGTCTTATCTCAAACTGCCGTAACAAAATACCATAGACTGGGCAGGATACATAACAGATATTTCTCACGTCTTTAGAGACTGGAAGTGCAAGATTGGAGGGCCATCATAGTTGGACTCTTGGTTGGGGATGGGGGGCTCTTCCTACCCTGTAGGTGGCATCCTCTCTGTTTACTTACATGGGCGAGGGAGAGGGGAGGGAGTGTATGAGCTAGAGCACTGTGTTCTCTACATTCCCTAACATTTCCTCATAAGGGCATGGATTTCATCATGGGGGCTCCACTGTCATCATCTCATCTAAACCTAATTGTAGCCCAAGGGTCAACCTCTTAAATCCAGCACATTGGGTTAGGGTTGGATATATGGATTTTAGAAGGACGTGAGCATTCAGTCTATAGCATTTAGTCTTCCCTAAAGATTGCTTAGCAGCTTGTTAGAAATCAGTATCAGACGAAACAGAGTAGATTAAAAGTCCAGGTTAAGCAAAAATAATAGCAAAAGTAGGAACTAGGCATTAAGACAAAAACAACTGTTTCAGGACAACCCCAGTGTGAAATGAGTTGGCCTGACTGTGGGTCTGTAAGAGAGTGGTCCCTAGAAAAAGGGGAGTATTTCAGGTTCCCTGCCCCACCCAAGGGAGGGTGGAGCTGAGCAGGAGAGCTAAGAAGCTGAAGAAGGAGAGAGAGGAGATGGAAGAAGGAAGGAAGCAGGATGGAGAGCCAGAAGAGGCAGGAGGAGCAGAGAGAGAGTCCCCAAAGTCCGTATGTCTGGTTAAAATACCAAACAACACTGCTTATCTCCACCTTCAGTCCTCAGCATCCTCCCTTGGGTGATGATGGCATTATGGGATTCATAGTCCTAGGTGTCTTGGATCTCTCTATGGTCTGAGGTGGGGGTGGGGTTCGTAAAAACCTATCTGGAGTTTTTTCAGGCATCCTTTCTCCTCCAACAGGTCCTCACCCGTGTGCTTAAAAGGGGCTTATAATTAGACTCAACTGCAGGCACACAAAAAAGGATAATAAAGGGGATTATTTACAAAAAATAAAGGGAACTGAAGAAATGAATAATTCAGGGAGAAAGAGAGATAAATTGGTGAATGCGTCCTACCAGTCCCGCTGAGCTGGAACCCCAACAGCATGCTGAAAGCCGGCAAAAACCCAAGGATCCCCAGGACCCACATGTCTGGTTATATACCACACCTGGCTGCTTAACTCCACCCTCATTCCCAGCAGTCCTCCTTTCGGTGGTGATGCCATTATGGGATTTTTAGTCCTTGATGTCTTGGATCTCTTTGGTCTGGGGTGGGGGTGGGGTCCATAAAAACTATTTGTGGAGTTTGTTCAGGACATCCTTTCCCTTCAACACGATGACCCCAGAAGAGGTAAGCCAGGTTACAGTCACTCCATTCCTAGTTAATAATTTTGTCAAGGGCTGCAGCCAATTGAGAAGGTACATGTAGAATCTGAACAGGTGACTCATATCAAATTAACAAAATGACTTCCAAGCACTTGGAATGCATGATCGTGATTGCTACTCATGGATGATAATAGCATTCTCAGACTGAATAAACCCAATCAATCTCAAGGAGCATTTTTATTTCTTTCAGTAGTTGGAACAGAGTTCTAATGTCCTCTGCATGCCGCTAAAGTCAAGCGTAATCACAAGGGGCTTGTGCTCACTGTCAGCCATACGTCTCAGCTTTTCATCTTGCTTGCTTTCCCTTTTCAGCATCGACAAAGGTGTGTGTGGAATGCTGAGTTTTTCAGAGCAAATTATCTTTACAAGACTCACAAAAGGAAGCATTCCTCCTTTGTTTACTCCCTCTTCCTCTATCCCCCTCACCCCTCTTCCTCCCCACCCCTCGCAAGTTTATTATCAAGCAAAGAGTTGCTAATTGCTGGGAGAGGCTGCTGTAGCCTTGAGGGGACATTTAAATTACTGACCTTGAAGACAACACTATCCTGCCATACTGGAGATTTCTTAAAAAAAATTTAAGCTGATGATGTTAATATCAAATTAAATCAGCAGGGGGCACAATTTCTTCACAAAGTGTTAAACTGCTTTCCGATTAGAAAGAAAAACACCTAAGCTGGCTCTTTATGAATTGGTGTTATCCGATAATCCAAATACCAAAATGTCACGCACATATTCATTTTCCACAGAAAAAGGCAACATCAGTCATCCAAAAGGAGTCCGTGAATTTATTGAAAGTGCCCTGCTAATTATATCATTTCTGTGTCAATAATTCTTCATTTTTAGAAATAAACATGAAATAGAAATAGAAATAAACATGGGTGAGTGAGCATGTTCAGGACTGTAGATGCAGGCATACTGTGGAATCTTTTGCCTGTATTTAGTTGAACTTTCTCCCTGGAAACTCCTAGGCTGATGGTGACCTTGATTTTCCTGGGCATCCAGAAATTAATGGGAAGATTTCATCTATTGACTTCATTAAGAACGGTGACAATTACTTCCAAGGGCTGTGTTCTGCACATTTTTTTAAAAAAGATTTATTTGTTTATGCATGTAAGCCGGGGTGTGGGCCAGAGGTGTGGGGAATGAGAGGATCCACCATAGACAGAGTGGGGAGCAGAACACGCAGATAAACTGAAATACACTGCTGAGGGGAACAGCGGGTGAGACAAGAAAGGTCTGGTGCACCATGTGGGAAGCTCCCTGACTGGGTATTGAACTCCTGATGCAATGGCTTTGGATAGGTTTACAGTGCTGCGACTTAACCCATTGCACTACCAGGGAGGCCCTGTTTTGTACATGTTGAAACAGCTTGTGTGTTCATAATATATCAAGATCAGATCTATCACATACTCTTTTTAATTTTATTTTAATTATTATTATTTACATCTTTTACACTGTGTATATTCCCCGTAGGTTACCCTCCACCGTCACCATAGTCCCTGCTATCACATACTCTTTTGAACTTGCTAAAAAGAAATAGAAATCGCTACACTTGTCTCTTCCTATTCTCATGTGTGTGACATGGAAGGATCTGGTAATGGCAAACGTCGATTTCTGCATTTGTACTTAGCCCTGACTCAATGCTTTCACGCACTGATCACCTTATTTCTCTTGGCATTCTTTTTATTATCTTCAAAAACAAATAGTACATAAGTATCATACAGCATAGTTGGAAAATTCTGGAAATCTTATCACTAAAGGGTGACAACAGTTCATTAAAATTACTATTATTAAATACAGTATTAATAGCACACCAAGCTCACACAGAACTTACTGTTTCATGTCTGATTTCTTTGCTAACTCATCAAATTCTTACCCATTTTCAGTGATGTAATAAATGAGGTAGAGATAGGAAGACATAATCTGACTCTAAAAACCATGTACAAGATTTAAGATTTTAAATGTTTAATTTTTTTGCATTAGTAATAATTCACAGTAAATATTTGTAGGGAAAACAAAAGAATCATCAGGTTTTTCCGTCCTCCCCACAACGGGGGACCTCTGTAGGCCTGAGCGCATGCCTGATGGCGGGCACCTGAAGTAAATTGTGGGCCTGTGTGAGTGGGCTAGAAACTGGGCTTGTAAGAAGTGGTAGAAGGAGCCTGTGGCAGAAACGGCAGCAGCAAGAACCTGAAATGTCACCAGAGAGCTGAGAGAAAGGGAAGATTCGCTGGGGTCGGGGAGGCCTGGCAGCCTCCCAGCCCCCTGGCCCTCCGGCCCCCCAGCTTGCGCTGTACTTGGTTGCCGCTCTATGAAAGACCATTAAAAGTGAAGGAAGTGAAAGACAATATAAACAGATGGGATTATATCAAAATAAAAAGCTTCTGTACAGCAAAAGAGACATTAACCAAAACTAACAGACACCCTACCAACTGGGAAAAGATCTTTGCACACAATACATCTGATAAAGGACTGATAACAAAAATTTACAAGGAACTCACACAACTCAACAAAAAAAAAGCCA
>PVIJ01008951.1:48333-70291 GCA_004024925.1 Scalopus aquaticus | reverse complement strand
GCGAGAGGGTTCACCAGAGACAGAGCGGGTAGCAGAACAGGCAGATCAGAAATACACTGCTGAGGGGAGCAGCGGGCCAGGCAGGAGAGGTCTGCTGCGCCATGTGGGATTCTCCCCGGCTGGGCGTCGAACTCGCGTCGCAGCTGCCGACAGCTCCACAGCGCAGCGCCTAACCGCTGCGCCACCGGGGAGGCCCTGTAAGTGCATATTTCTTACTGAAAATTGAAGAAAATATAGCTATGGCAGAATTAATTCTTTTAGATTTGAAGGGTATATGAGTGAGGTATTTTTTCACTGAATGAAAATGATAAATGGAGTTTATACAACTCTTATGAAAGTGAAAGACTTCAATGAAATTTTACATTGATAGAATGCCTGAGGGTTTCAACTTCCATGGATATAGGGTCAGGAATTGATCCTTGGGGAAGTTAATCTTTAAAGTTTCATAAAGGTCAAAACACTCCACCTCAAGGTTTTGTCTTAATGGCTATTCTGGATCATTACATAGTCAATTTGATTGATTGTGCCATTTGAGACACCTAAAAAAAAATTCTGCCAAAAAACGGTCAATGTGTTGGTTACTTAGTGATATAACCTAGAAAAAATGTCTATTTTTAAAGTCAAACTTCAAGTAAAAATTTTTTGAAGGGGAAAATATTTGTGATCTATTGTAATCATCTAAAATATTGTAAATGTTAACATATAGATAGGTAGACATACTCATATAGAGTGTGTCTTTTCAAAGCCTACACATCTGAATTTTTTTACCTAATAATTTGATATTTTTAGCAGACAGTTTCAGTATAATATTGTATAACAGCTCATGAAATACTAAGTTTAAGATAATGATAGCAATGATACAACATCAGAATATATTTCTTTTGGTTACCTGGTTGCAGAATGATATAAAGCCAACTGATATCTCACCAATTCCTATAACTTGAAATATAACAAAATTGCAAAGTAGCAGACAACCTATTTGAAAGCCAATGGTTGACTGCTCAACTTTTATTGACCTTCTTCAGTGATTCTCCCTCCTCTATCCCCAATTATTTTTTGGAGAAATGCACCATATGCTTGCTTATAGCTAACTATTTAGTAATTATACAAAGTTGAACAAGATAGTTAATCTCTTTGAATCTCAGGTTCTTTGGGTTAGCTGGTAACTTTATCTGTAAGACTGGGTTAATAACTAAATCTCCTTGGATGCATATGAAGCATAATTGGGATCATTTAGATAAAGCACTTAGAATGGTGTCTGTGATATAGAATTAGTTGTAAGTACAACCATAGTGCAGTCAACAACCCTCTGAAGACAATAGAAATATTAGTAAATAAGCTAATACAAAAAATGTATTGTCAAATCAGACTCACATCAGAGTTTTTATGTAGGCAGAAAAGGAAAGTGCCATTTTTCAGTAAGTCCAGGGCAGCTAGATTTTCCTCTAGTATTGGAGAAGATTATTTCAAGAGCACCAAATGAGGTGGTTGACTTATATTTAAAGGTCATACATTATGAAAGATATGTTGCAAATATTATCATACTTACAGGAACCACCGTAAGATTAACCCATGGACATTGAGACCCAATGGAAAGAAAAATAATGGGCTTATATCTTTCGTCTTCCACTTAATCCAGGTCATAACTCTAGATAGACGCATTTCCTGTTCTCTTAAATTATTTTATTCCCCTGCCCCATCTTTCTCCCCCTTTGGAGGAGGAAAAGGTGTGTAAAATAAAATGCAGTGCACACATGTTAAATACAAGTTCTATTGCCAAGGAAGAAGCTTTTGCCATAAAAGAAACAGAAAGCCTAACTGAAAAATGGCTTAAAATTAAGAGAATAGTTTTCTTTACAAATCCAAAGATACATGTATCCAAGATTAGGCAATTAAATGGTTTTAATAAGATATAACTCCTAGAATTGTCTTTCCATATTTCCCTCTGCTATCTTCCTTCAGGAGATTCCTAAATATCATAGTGTCCTATAGGAAAGTCCAGTGATGGAAAGGACATTTTTTTTTTTGTATTTTTTTTAAGTGTGAAAGAGCATATCCTCTAAGTCTTCCTGAAGGTCATATGGTTTCCCTTGAAGATTCACTCACTAAGCAAAAGAACTTCATGACTGGTTTAGGGACATCACTGTTTACCCAAGTGACAATGGAAAGAGAGCAATCCAGAAAATTTTAGGGTTTAGGCAGTGTAGATTTCATAAACATATAGAGCTTATTTATTCATTCATAAAATAATGAATTTTTATCTGTCATGTATATAATGTATACGGGCTTATATGCACATGCATAAACACATACATAATAGATAACCTTAAAATGGAACCATTTTAAAGACTTTTATAAAGTGGTATATTAGAATTGAAGTGTCTGGGAGGGATTTCTTATAATAGGCATATTTAACAGTCAGAGCATTCAAAGAGAAAAGACTGCACTGATAAAGAGGCATGGGAATGGGAAGCAACTTTTAGAGGAAGTTAACAAGAAAGACAAATTTGATTGTGATCAGTGAGAAAGAAATATGAGTCATGAAAATTTTTGGACAAATGATGGAGAGTCATATATATCAGATTATTAATTTATTTTGTGGCATACTTTATTGGTAATGGATAATGATTGGAAATGGTATAGTAAAGACACAGCATTTTTAAAATGGTCTTAAGGAAAGATAAATCTGAAAGGAGAACATGTAATAAAATGGTGGAGACACTTCACTCTGTATTCAGTTAGATCAGATATAGAATGTTATAAGCAATAAAGCCTATTTTAAATTAGTTACCACTTCAAATTTCAGCCTTGATGTTGCTGTTTTTAAATCCATACACAAATTTTGCATGCATCTGATTTATTTCACTTACTGTAATGTCTTCCAGGTCCACTCACATTGTAAGAAAAGGCAGATTTTTTTTAAGACTGAATAATATTCTATATGTACATACCATATTTTTTTATCCACTCATTGGGCATTCAAGTTGTTTCTATATCTTGCTACTGCGGGTAATTCTGCAATAAAGGATCTCTTCAAGATCCTGATTTCAATTCTTTTGGATATATAGAGAGAAGTGGACTTGATGGTTCATATGTTAGTCTTATTTTTAATTTTTTTAGGGAAATTACATTCTGTTTTCCATAGTAACTGCCCCAATGATACCACTTACATAGGGAATCTAAAATAGTCAAATTCATATAAACAGAGAGTAGAATTGTGGTTTCCAGGAGAAGGAAGAAGGAATTAGGAATTGGGGAAATAGTAACTAAAAGGTAATTTTAAATTATTCAAGATGAATAAGTCCTAGAGACTCAGCATAGTGCCTATAGTTAATATTGTATTATATACTTTAAATTCTGCTAGTAGGGCTGCATTTATACTATGTGTTCTTATTACGGAAAAAAATATTAATACAAATATGTGGGATGATACTTTTGGATATGATATGTCTGTGGAAGACTGGTTATGATTTCATAATATATACTTACCTTCAAACTTATCAAGTTGTATGTATCAAATATGTACATATGTAATACAGCTTTTTGTATGTCAATCACACTTCAATAAAGTATTTTAAAAACAAAAATAAATCAGGCTTTCAGGGATAACTTTTGTTATATATAAGGGCAAAAATACTTATCTTTCATTGTGGTTGTGAAGTAAAAATAATGTGTGAAAAAGAACCTGCTACAGTGTATAGTAGTTAGTAGGTGCTCAATACCTATTGATTCCATTTTCTTTCATTCTTGCCTGCAAATCAGTGGCATCTAAATCTAAATTTCTCTTTTAGTATTATAAGGAGTGAATAGGTCTAACTACTCACTAGTAGTTAGTAGGTCAAACAGGTCTAGGTTGAAACTGGGTTTGTTGAAATTAGCTAGAGAGGCTACTTTAATAGTTCTAGTAATATATGAATTGCAGAAATAAACAAACACACACACACATATTGTCTATTTCTACCAGCTCTCCTAAACTAATCTTATGTATCTTTAATGAACTTATACTACATATATACATACATATACACACATACATAATCACCTCAGTCAGAAACAATGAGCTAATCCTGTTGAATGGGTATGTAGTTTTATAATCGGTTGACATGTCTGTCTATACTGATTTCATTCGAAAACGTCCTTACAAGACATATATTCCAGCATTTATCTAACTCCATACACACTGGTTATATTTTGATGGTTCAAATTTATCTTATACTTTGTATGCCACTTCTTTTGAATGTCTTTATTTCGGATTTACCTACCTCCTTTCTAGTCTTTCAGGATATAACTAAGGTGATTTTTTTTTCTAAGAATATCTTATACCACTCTATCTGACCTGTGGTAGAAATCGGTGCTTTGTTCTTTTGTTCTTCAAGGAGCAAAAGCCTATATTGGAATTCTTATATTGCATGTAACTCTTACACTCTTTAGTGGAATTTTATATTCATACTGTTTTCACACAGTAGACTTTCAATAAATGTTTATTGGATTAAAACATATTGATTGATTCTATTACAGAGTTGGGTTTATATAAAATGGCCCCAACACTAAATTACTTGAAATTATCTTGACATTAATAGCATCGAGAGAATTGGATTTGAATCTTATGAGTACAACAGTGAACTCAGCTTTGCAATTCTGATAACTGATTTTTGTGAAATATTTTAATAAATCAGAAAGGGCCCTATATAGTATTAACAAAGTACTAAAAAGCTAGCAACTAGATTCTTATGAAGAAAGATATGTATTGACCTGGTGAACATTGATTTAGAGATGAACTATATGTTAACCCACTACAATAATTTGAAGAGTTTAGAAAGGTGATAGTTATTTTTTGTTGTTAGTTTCATCTCCAGAAGACAGAATAATAAAAAGCTTGAATTATTGCAGGGGTTTTGATATTATTCAGAAGAAACCATAATCATAGGTCTAAAAGGGATAATTTGTGCTTAGCTTTAAAATAATATGGAAAACTTAGAATTAAAGTAGTTGTCCACAAAGCTTTGAAACCCTTTCTGAATCTAGAAATAAGAAAATACAGAGGTTAAGAATAAAAAGATATATTAATGTATATATTATACATTATTAATGTATAATAGATATATTAATGTGTGTTCCTTTTAGTCAATATTAGGCAGATTATTTTGTGCATGTGACCAAAAGCAATCCACAATGGAAATACTATACCACATTAAGGGTACTATTTTCAATTTATTCCCCTCCTTATATATAAAAGAATTGTTAATTCTATAGGTATTATTATATAGGTATTATTATTATATAGGTATTATTATATAAGGTTTTGTTAAAAAAAATGCATATTTTCAGAAACCAGAGCATAAACCCAAGTGTAATACAGTAGTTTATTTTTTTCTTTAGTTTAATTTTTCATTTGAACAAGTATTATATGTACTGAAAATAATTGAATGCAAAAAGGTGGAAATAAAATGTTTTCTTCCCACTGCTATTCAGTTCTATTCCTAAATAGTTTATTTGTGGGATCAAATACAATCTCCTTATGGTGGCATATAAAGGTCAACTTTACAAACTAATACTAGCTTAATATGCAATCTGTATTTCCTCTGGTTATGTGTATGTAAATACTGGCACAGAAATAGATGCAGGCACATGGAGACACTTTATGTACCTTTTTTGACTTGATAAATTATTTGATACATTTGTATACTACTACATATGAGAATGACTGTTTTTTTTTAAGTGACTGCATGGTAAAAAATATAAACATAGGTCAATGGAACAGAACAGAGAGCCCTAATCCCCGGCACATATGGTCAAACAAGAACTAAACATTGGTGGAAAAACTGGTAAAGGTGTGAAAATGTACTTCCAAAATGATATAGTTATGTGGATGATTGAAAATCAATAAAATTTAAAAAATAAAGTATAAGTGATAGGAAAATGTTGGCAAGGATGTAGAGGGAAGGAATCCCTTGTGTACTCTTGGTGGGAATGTAAATTGAGGTAACCATTATGGGAAACAGTAAGGAGGCTTCTTAAAGAAATGAAAATAGAACTAAATAGAACTGCAGTGTGATCCAGCCCTAATTCTTCTGCATGTATAACCAATGCAAATGAAAGACAAAGGATAGTGAAAAGACACCTGTACCCCCATATTTATTACAACACTATTCACAATTGCTCAGTTAGGAAAAAAAAACTGTCAACAAATGAATCGCTATATATTATATATATGTGTGTATATATGCATATATGTATGTATATTTATGTATATATGTATATAAAAGTGAAATTTTATTAAGTCATAAGAAAGAAGGAAATGCTGTGATTTTGGACAGGCATATGCCTAGAAGGCATTATGGCAAATAAGATGTCAGACAGAGAATGACTAATACAGAATGACATGACTTATATGTGGAATATAAAAAATTCTGAACTAATATACAGCGAGTACGGATGGAGATTACCAGGGAGCTAGAGGGTAAGAAAGTTGGGGAGGTATTGGTTCAAGAAAATAAAAATGTACATTTCAAAGATGAATAAACTAGTGATCTAATGCATAGAATTGTGATTATAATTTAAAAAATACTGAATTATACACTTCAATGTTGCTAAGAGACTAGATCTTAAATGTTCTCACCACCAAGCATAAATGATAATTATGTAAGGTGATGGGTGTTAGTTAATGCTATGGTGGTAATCATACTGTAGTATATAAATGTTTCAAATCAACATGTTATATACCTTAAACTTATACAATGTTATTTAAGTCAACTGTATCTCATAAAACCGATAAAAGCAAGATAAATAAGATTAAAAATGAAAGCACATGATTCCATTTTGCAGATAATTTATATAACCAGTCACTTATAGTCTTACGTTTTTCCAGACAGTATTGTAAAGTAAAGGAACCTTTCTATTTGTATTAGTATAATCTGGTGAACAAATGGACATGTGAATAAAGTCCATTTGTTTAGAGCATGTAACCAATCCTGAATATTTATTGTTCAGTAAGGGACACAAGGAAAACATAAAACTCTACATCAGTGATTATATTTTTGGCACATACCAGATTATCCTTAAGTAATGGATGTCTTTAAGTAAAGTTTAGCCTAAATTCTCCCATGTGCTATGAAATATTCAGTACTTTCCCACTGTGGGATCTTTGAAAGAAGCTTAGCAGTAAAGATATAATAGGATATGGCAAAGATGCTGAGCATAATTGGGACCTGCTACATAGATAGACGAATTAGTGGGAGCATGAAGTTTCCTAGGAGGAGACAGAAAATGACAGAGTTTTGTTTCCTCTCCATGCCTTCCTCCTTGCCCGAATCAATGTTAGCAAGGCAGGAAGAAAAGCACTTTCACAATGGGCATCTCCTTCCTGGGCTCGATGGACGACTGATCCTGGAGCACCATGTAGTGGTTCATTGTCTTTGTCCAGAATTTTAAAGGAGGTTCTCCGACAATTTAAGAACAACTTTTCTCACTTTTGCTATGATCTGTTTTTTGTTTGCTCTGTCTTTCACTTTTTACTATGAAATCTACTATAAATATTCTTTGTGAAATTTCACTATTGACTGCAAGTTTAAGATTAGTAGTCAGTAGTGGCATTAAGACCAGTACACAAAGTAGACAGGAATGGACCAGCGAGGAGAGGGCAGAATGAATGCCATTTTCCTATGATCTAGAGTCCTCTCTGTTGTATTAGATCTTCCCCCTTCTTCTTGGATATGTTCTCTAAAACCCACCCAGTCCTATGGAATTAGTTATTTAGTGCACTTCTTCTGACATAGGAAGAGTATAAGTAACAGGAAAGTCAATAAAGTCTGAGACCCATTGTCTATAAATACCTGTAATTTTTGACCTTTCACGTGGAGAAACATGAATAGATTGATTTTCAAGAATCTAGGATTCCTTAGAAAATACTTAGAATCTTCACTAAAAGGGACAAATGGTTTAGATTATCATATCTTTATATGTGGGTTAATAGACAATTTTGTACACAGATAATCAGTTCTGCTGATAGGGCTTTGGAAAGTAACTAAGTCTGCTGATGGTGAGTGTTCTTAGCGTTCATGTCCTAGGTATAGCATATATGGTGCACATGCAGAACTTGACAAAGGAAAAAAGAACAGATTTTAGATGGAATGAATGCCTATTTTTAAACTGCAGCATTCACAAATGGATAGTGGTTCCTCTCAGAATGTTTAAATTACTCTTTAAGGAAAGAAATGAGAAATACTGTCTATATACACATATATATGTACATACTACATATATTGGAGGGAGAAAGACTTGTGTTGTTAAATCGTAAATCAATGAATGAGCACAATGCCTGTAAATGGAAGTGAGGCAGATTTTTAGCATTTTGGAATTTGATGATTTAATTAAGCCAAGAATATCAAGATTGCATAGATGCCATCAGAAATATAAACTGGTAACTCCTTTAGCTTAAGTCAGAGAATAAAATATTCTGCATTTTTGTGTATAGGGTGGAACTAAGTAAGAGGCTGCAACAGAACACCTGTGAGTTTTGGCTGGGAGTTTTGGCAAGATCTTGAGTTTTCTAGGGAAGAGCAGAATGAGTATCATAAAAAATGAGCAAGATCTAGGACAGGAGTTCCATGACAACACTAGAGATACCAAAATGAGCCATTTTCCAGGTATGACTCAAATGCAGAGAACGTTTTTGAGATCGAGAGTAAAAGGAAGTAGAGCATGAGAGGGCAATCAGGAAGTGGTGTGATATAGACAGAGACAAATAACATGGAATTTAGATTCTTACTGAGGCGGGAAAGGATGATGCATGTTCCAATAAAAATCCAACAAACATAATGGACTACTACACAGCTATAAAAAAATAAATTTGCAGTTTGCAACAACATGAATGGAACTGGAAAGGATTATACGAAGCAAACTAAGTCAGAAGGAAAAAGACAATATCAGATGATTTCAATAACATGTGGACCATAAAGAAACAAAACAAAGGAACACACAGAGCTAAACCAAGACAAACCATAGAAATCTGACTGCAGGATTGAGGCCACTGGAGGGGGAAGGGTTAGGGGAGTGGAAGCTGAGGGGAGAGAGAACCCAGCGGACTAGGGTGGAGGATTATGGGTACTTTGTTTGTGGGTGTGGTATGACTGCTTAAGTCTGAGGGGTGTGAATCTATTCCCTTAATGTCATACATGGTGTTGTAAACCAACATCACCTCCATTAAAAAAAAAATACAATTTAAAAGAAAATCCACCAAACATGGACACTGGAGAGAGAAAATAAACTTTTTCAAATCTTTGAATTAAAATAATTGAGTAATTTGAAGGCTGTGGAGAACTTAACTACAGATGATAAAAGGTAGAAGAAAGTTATGAAGAAAATGGATCCATGAGAAAAATGCACAGTGGCACTCTTTTCAGCTTGTGAAGCAGGGATAGCTTTGTGGTACTTGGCATAGTAGCTGTGAGAAAATTGGCCTAAGCCTCGTATTCATAGATGCTTCCATTTGTTTGAAGAAGGTGACAGGAATGTTCAAGAGCAAGGTACATTTTATGTATCACCTGATGTGATGCTGTTTTGTAGATACATGGAAAGTTTTCTTTGGAGCTAGGAGCTATAAACTGTGGCATTTGGCTCAGGCTCTGTCTAGTTTTGATCATTCTTGCCTTGAGCTTCAGAATTTTCAGATTTCTCTTTCCTCTCTCCTCTCCTTTCTCCACTCATGTACACACATACCATTCCCCTTTCATGTCACCCCTTCCATTTCATTTTTTTTAAATTGGCATTAATATATTTGACATTTTTTCAACTGAGTATTTGCTTAATGTGAGGTTGGAAAGTGGGGTGTAGATTGTGGCTGAAGGAGACAGCTTTGTTTGCCCATTATTTGGTACTTTCATCACTGTTCTCCAACCCTAGAATATTCTTCACAATGGAGTGTTTGACCAGTCAATTATTCTGTTATATACGGGTGTTTTTGTTAGGTTGAAGGGAGCTGAGAATACTGAATTGAAATGGATATCTAAAAGTTCAGTTCTGAAATCCGATGGAAGAAACAACAAATTTGTGAGTCTTTATCAATTTGAAAAAGGTCACAGATTTGAGAAATAAGCTTGAGGGACAATATTGTAAATCAGACTCAAAGGTTAGTAAGGAATACTTCTGAGAAATCCTTATTGAGGGGATGAGACTAGCATGAAGGTGAACGCAGTGTAGAGTCCAGAGAACATGTAAGAACTCTGTGGGATATAATGCAGCCAATCCATAAAAAGCTTTCATAATCTAGTCTGAGTCAAGGGTTAGTTTGTCTGGGTGACATGGAGATAAGAAGAGTTTGAAATGACTGAAGAAGTGCCTGTGGAGGAAAATAAAGCTATTGGAAAACAGACCAGAGAATAAAAGTGGATATGCAACATGAAGAGTGTTAAGGGAACCCGTTTCCAGACACTCTACTTTCATGAGTCTGTTTTATAGAACTCCCTTAGATCTTGCCTGCATTCATACCACTCTTCTTTGTACTTCAAATCAAAGAGACACAACTCCTGTCCCTCCTCACCTATACCAAATCTTAAAATATTGCATCGCCTGGGGTGTAAAGTCTCTTGGTGACAAGGGGATAATGTGCAGGCAGCAGCACTGACTTGGAGACACATCCTTTAATGACTTTTCAAGTCTCTCTAAACCAGAGAGCTTACTGATGGTGCCTGTTTATACATTTTTCTTTAAGGGTGAAGCATATCTTTTATTGGCATGCACTGAATTTTTATCTACAAAAGTTGTAGAGGCTCCTGGCTCTGCGTCTTTTAAGTCAGTGGTAGTTCTTCACTGGGGTGGGAAAATAGTGACTGCACTTGGCATTATCTGGACTGGAGACATTTTCTGTTGTCATAAATGTGTGTGCGTGCTTGTGGGGGTGGGTGGGGGGTGGAGTTCCATTGGCATTTAGTGGGTAAAGGCCAGGGATGCTGCCAAAATATACTATAATATACAGGTTCCCTGCCCCCCCAAAAGTTAGTGTTGCAAAGGATGAAAAACATTGTTATAAATGTAAGTGGGATTCTTTTCAGAATACCCTATTTTTCAAAACACATGCTAAAATCCATCATAAATAACTGTAGTTATTGTTAATCCTTTTTCACTTTATGGTGTGATATAAAATATCTAATATCTAGTTTTTTTAATTTATTTAAATTAAAGATTTAAAGTATAAGGTAGCAATTTAATGGTCTGAGGAGAAACAATTTATCATTCTCTACTTGTAATAACAGTTTTTCTTTAGATAGCTTTTTGGTTTATCCTCTTCACCATTAATTTGTTAAAATGTTTCACCTTTAAAAAAATCTTCAACCATACTATTTAAAGTTTATATTCTGTCTCTGCTCCAATACACTCCTATCCTCATTCTCTACTTGACTTTTCCATATCTCTTATCCCATATAATATAATGCATGTTTTACTTTTTTTAATTATCAAGTACCCTCATCCTACTTGAAAGTCATCTTCATTAGGGTAGGGAGGATAGCCTTCTATTTTGTTTAAGGGCACATTCCCAAAAACTAAAGCATATTTGGCACAAAGTAAGTGCTTCATAAAGATTTTTAAGATGAATAAAAACTTAGATTGCAATGGGGGAAAAGGTTATGTAAACATTCAAGATAGCAGACAGAAAAGAGTTAAATACAATGAATAGGAAATGAACATGGGAAGGATTTTGGAATTTTTCCTTCAGGATACTCAGGCATGTGACTAAGCTTTGAAGCCAAGAGATGCCACACAGAATTCTAGACTATGCAGAGAAATTTAAACTGGCTAGGCATGAATAGTGAGTAACTAATAGTCTGTCACAGATGATATTCCTCACAAAGGGTAAGCTCTAAAGTGAAGAGAAATACTGTAGATAACATGTGGGAGAGTTCTTATGAGAATTATCAAGGTTTTACTTCAGTAGGTCAGCTGACTTAAACTGACATTTAAATTTAAAATATATTCAAACTTCATTATTTATCCTGCACTATTTGGTATGGAAAACAGGACATACACACAGTCTCCAGTTTGACTAATTTGTGATTAACAACCTGAACATACATTAACAGGTTTGTTGATAATCTGATTGCTGTAGGAAAAGAGGTATCTCTCTGGCAAGTATTCCAAGATTTATTGACAAGGAGAGAATTAGCCAGGTGATGCAGATAGGCCATTAGTAATGGAGTAAGAGATTTTCAAAACTGGAAATATTTACCAGTGTGTGTGATAATGCAGTTGGAATAATTTGTGCAATGTATTTTCTAGAGGAAAAGCCCCTATGTATAATTTTCAGACAACCAAGCTGGTTAACAGAATCTTCTTTGTTGTACAACCACTGATATGATTGGAGAGGTTGCTGTGATCACTCTTTTCAGGAGACTTTCATTGTTTGATTGCTTGATGGAGCCTTTCATTCAATCAACAGATGTTAATTGGTAACCTTCTCTGTGCCTATCAGTAGTGTGTGTTATGCTTAAGAACTCTGATTTTGAACTCAGACGAAAATGGTTCCAAATCACCCCTCTTATACTTAATAGCTTAGAGTGTGTGTGTGTGTGTGTGTTTTTTAACAGCTAACTCCTGTATCCCAGTTTCAACATCTTTAAAAAAGATCAGTCATAGCTCCCCCATTCCATGTTTGGTAGGTTAAAGGAGACACTTCATGTCAGTTGAAAAGGTTTTTGGCACACAATGAGCTCAGCAAATATAGCAATACATTTTGGTACCACTAAGACAATAGGGATACTCGAGAAAGCATGGAAGACCACCCCATGTGTCACCAGTAGGTGGGGCTCAAAAATATTTCCAAGAACTTTTATGAACTAGTGAAAGTTATGGCAAAAATTTAAGTTGAATATTAAATAGTAAGAATCATGAAAAGTGGCATATAGTCACACATTTAGTAAAAAAGACTGTCATGTGAAAGTTATGTCAAACTGCATGGAGGATAAACTGTGTGGTTACACAGGATGACATGAACTGATACCATTTTCTTGAGGTTATCTGCAGCGAAGGACAAGGAAGCGATCTTTCATGAACAAAGCCACACTAAGTCACATTTTAGCTAGTCACCTTATAAAGCAAAGGAATGTTACTCTTGTGCCAATGGGCCATTTCCCATATTCTTTCTGGAGCTGAATGTCCTCTATGTCTTGTTTTCTTTATATTGATTGCTGGTCCATTCTGAAAAAAACAAATTACTTTGAAACATTAGATGTGTGCAGAATAAATACTTGAAAAAGAAATGGATCCTTCATGGATAGAATTACAGGTATTAGATACTATACTGACCCTTCTAAACTGAAACCGAACAAATAAAACTTAAGGTCTTCTTGCCATGAAATGTCAATAAGGAAATTAATTGAAAGAAAACAGGTCATTAATTGGCCCTCAGATTTCTAGCATGACTATATTTAGTTCCCTTAGGAGGAGAGGCTGTCCACTATATCTTGTTTGAAGTGTGGTTAGCCTACCAGTCTTCAATTATGGGGACTCACTGCCAGTAGTCTGGGAGGCAATAGCTTACATACTGTTATGGAATATCTTTGCTACACTTCTAAAAAAACTTTGAATAAAATACTAAAGAACCAAACAAATGAATAGTTATGAAATGCAATCTATACTACTTTCATCACTAGAAATATGTACTATGTATCAAGCCATGTGACATCTGTGGTCACTAAGAACAGACAAATTACAAGTCAGCATCATTTACCTCATGTTTGTGAATTCCCCAGTGTGTCACAGAATAAGATATTTTGATTAACACAAATTACTATTGCAAAAATGTAAAAATATCAATAACAACCACATTCACCTGGATTATAGAATTAGTCTCTGTCTTGTCCTACCTGTTTATTTCTCTTTTAATTATTTCTTTATTCTTTGGAAGTTACTTGTGTGTTTGGAGTGGTTTAGAGAAATTCCTGGAATTTCCCAGTTGATTTGAAGAGAATATGACAGGAATTGATAGATTTGTAGACAATCCATATTTGAGCACATAATTATAAACCTACTGTCCCTAGTACTGATGTGTCTGTAGTTAATGTTTTTACTCCTGTTGTTCTCTTTCTCCACTGGAGCACATGTGTTTTTTGTTTTTTTTTTTTTTTGGTTTTTTTCCTTTGTTACTTTGCTGCTCATGCACTTGGTACAATTTGCGAGATAGTTCAAGAATTCTGGTGCCTAAAATTGGAATCAATGTAAGAATGTGACAGTAGAGAATTCACAAAGTGTCATGCCCAGTTCAAGTGAGTGTTTAAACATAATGGAAGAATAGCTTCTCTTCAGTGGAACACTCTGGAGAGCTTTGGTAGATACAGTAATCAGAAAATCTTCAAACCTAACTTTTAAAAATATGCATTTAACAACTTAATTCATATATGAGGAGATCATATGTGGTAAGAAGAAGTGATTAGTGTGATAGAGGCTTCACTGTCAACAAGAATGAACAATGCTAAATATGAGGAGATACATGACATGCCAAAGAACAAGGGCCAGGGCCATGAGATGTGAATAAAAAGCTTTCTTCACATTTGGAAACGGTGCACTCTCAGTTGGAATTATTTTATTAGTTTTTAAATTTTTATTTGTGCTGACAAACTGGAGTGTAGGCCAGTGGTGTGTGTTTGGGGTGAGAGGATTCACCAGAGACAGAATGGTGAGCAGAACTGGCAGATTTACTGAAAAGCACTGCTAAGGGGAGCAGTGGGTGAGACAGGAGAGGCCTGTTGTGCCATATGTGGGTTAGCCCTCCGGCTGGGGATCAAATCGGGCCATAGTGGTGATAGTACTGAGACTTAATCCCTAGGCCACCAGGTGCAATTATTCAAAAAAATTTTTCCTATTAACAAAGAAACCTAATTAGTGGTCTTAGGTTATTGATGAAATGTTCAGAGCAAGAAAACTGAAGTACAGAGAGCCTGTGGTGTATAAAATGCCTCCAAGAATGTCTGTGGCCTTCAGTGTTTATTCAGTTGACTGGCAAAAGTTTCATAAAATGAGGATTATCCAAAAATGAGGATTATCAAGATTTAATTTGAGATTGAGATCTTTCTGCTATTTTTCTACTATCTCATTCTTTTTCATTATCTTTTTCTCTTGTATATTCTTACATAATTCAGACATAGTTTCTCCTCTGTTGTTAACATATATAAGTTGAAATTGAGCCTGGCTATAACCAGTGAGACTTGATCAGAAGGAACATTGATAGAGTTACAGTGGCAGAAAGATAGCATCTTTGTAGTGGTTAGAAAAATGACTTTAATGATTGTATTCCTGTCTTCATTGGACAAGGTAGTGCATGAATAATCTTACCAGGCAAATACTCCTACAGCAGTATTTTCCATAATCATTAGATGGTCTTAATTCAGGCTTACTTTTTTTTTTTTTTTGGCATCAACACTTTGTAGTTGGAGAAGCAATTCTCTGAAAAGCTGCTTTCTAAAAACTACATATATATGTATATATGTGTGTAAGAAAATTACCAAAAAAAAAGAAAAGATTTTATTGAGAGAATAACCATTGAATTCTGGACTTTCTAAGTACATATGAGTAGAAGTTGAAGGTCTTGTTAAACTGAGGAAGTTTAGGAGCTTAAAGAGATTTCTTTTTTAAAGATTTATTTATTTATGCATACAATGCTGGGGTACAGGCCAGAGATGTGGGGTGGCGAGAGTGTTCACCAGAGACAGAGTGGGGAGCAGAACAGGCAGATTGACGGAAATACACTGCTGAGGGGAGCAGCGGGCAAGGCAGGAGAAGTTTTCCACGCCACGTGGGAATCTCCCCATCCGGGCATCGAACTCGCGTCGCTGCTGTGGACAGCTCCACAGCACAGCTCTTAACCGCTGTGCCACCAGGGAGGCTCTTAAAGAGATTCTTAAGAGTGATTAGAGTATATGAAATTATATTTTAACTCAGTGATGACAAAATATGAAATTCTTGTTCAGAGTTGAAGTCATGCCATTAAATTTACTCATTGTGATTTTATATTCTATGGCATGTGTTTTTGAGGTATCAGAAAGCTTTTATGGTAAAATCAGTAAGGAAGCTGAAATTAATGAAATGGGTATGGAAGAGTGAGATATGCTTAAAATTAATTTTAAAATGATGTGGATAGAAAACTTATGCTTTGGGCTAGGTTGTTAAAGGACTCAAGTACTTTCATTTCCTTGGTAAGTAAGAAAAATAATGAAGCAAAGTGTTGATTTTTTTGTAGGGCTATTGAAGAATAGTGATGCCAAGAAAGCCTTGATAAACTTAATTCCAGATTAAAATAAACCCTTCACAGGGCAGCAGTCAGTTGCAGTGTGGTTCTGGAAATGTGCAGAGACAGAATGGGCTTATCACATAAGGAAATAATTTAGTATTAACTGAGAATTGAATGACTTCTTGTGAGTTTTAAGATGGATAGTATATAATCCTGAAGATTCCCAAGTGCAGAAGTAAATCACTAGATCTAACAATTCTCATGCCTTCATTTCTGACTTTTGCACAAAGAGTCAGTGGAGAAGAGACTGGCAAATTGAGAGAAATAATCTATTCTTGAGCTCCGTGCTTGAATTCTGCAGCTGTGCTTGAGTTAAATCTAGGCAATGTCTAAAATTACATAAAATTTCAGCCCTAGACACTCCCAATTCAATTAATGAGAAAATCAACAAAAAGGCAGAGTCACAGGAGGTCTAGGGTTGGGCTAGTCATAGACAAATGCAGCTTAATTAAAACTGGTTCAAACTTGCTCAGCTAGGAAGAACTTGGATTAGTTTTTTACCTGTCCCACAAAGGAAGGGACATGGATTGTCTTGTAATAAAGAGCAAACATTGTTATACATCTGTCTTTCCAACAATACCTAGACTAATATAAAAAAATGAAAGTATGTAGGAAATGCTGATCCCAAATGAAGAGAAAAGGCAATGAATAGAAGGCTACTCAGGCACAGTTAGTCGTATCTAGCGGACAACGTTGAAACAAGTACTTTGTTAGAACTGTAGAGAAAGGCTTTAGTTTTAAAAAAGGGAATATCATACAGTGAAATGAAAACTAAAATAGAATGAAGTACAGATTATATAATTATGACAATATCTAATATCAAAAATGGGTTTAAGAACAATTAAAGACTAAAGAGGAAAGGATCAGTGAACTTGAAGGCAGGTAATAAAACTGCATTAGGGAAAATATTTGAAATTAGAGTGCAATAAGAGTTCAGAATCTGAGATGTGAGACAAAATAAAGCAAAGTTGTTATTTTTAAAAAAAACTATTTTCTTCTCCAATTTTGAGGAAAATCATGTGCACTTGCTTATGAGACCTTGACACATGCTAATCAGGTTAAATGCCTGTTATAATCATCCCATTAAAAATGATGAATAAGGAGAAAATAATAAAATTAAACCAAAAGTACTACTGGATTATAAGAAACACATTACTTGTTGGTAAATGTCAGTAAGAAATAGAAGTAACTTCTGATCAGAAAAAAGGCAAGGCCGGAAACGATGGAAGAATATCTTAAAATGATGAAAGAAAAAAATGTCTCAAGTCGTTATCTCATGAAACTATAGCTCACAAATAAACACAAGAAAAATATTTTAGGTAAATGACACTTAAGAGAATTTATATCTAACACACTTTTAATTTTTAGCATTAACACTGAATTTTTATCCCTGAATTTTTATCCCTGAATTTTTATCCCTGAAATGAAACAAAAACTGAAATTACTTAATTAGTGGCTTAACATTAAATAATTTTGCTAATTTACATTTTGCTGACCATTAATTAAAATGATTTATTTCATTTTACTTACGTTAAAATAAAACTTTAGAAGGTAAAATCTTGATTGTGAGAGAAATCCTTTTCAGCTTATAGAATTTTTGACTTTCACTAATAGAAATTTTTCAGGCTAAAGCAGAAAAGTAACAGAAGCTAGAAACTAACAGCAGGAATGTAAAGAGGGTAAATTGTAAAATATGTGCAAATATAAAAGATGATTTCTCTTTTTTAGAAAATTCATTTATAAAAAGTAACTATTCAAAGCAAAAGTAATAACAATGTATTGTAAACTTATAAAATAGATGAAAGTGAAGGATATGAAAATAGCACAAAGACTAGCGTAGAGATCAACTGAAATGCATTGTTTAAGGTCTTCTTACATTTATGTGAAGTGGTATAATATTACTTCAGAATAGCTTTTATAAATTCAAGAGAATATTTTAATTCCTATGATGACCACTAAACATTTGCAAACAGATACATCTCAAAAGGCAATAAAGGAGATAAACTGAATCACTATTTTTTAAAGTTCTTTGTGCAAAAGAAGATAGAGAAAAAAGAAACAAAGCACAGCTAGGGAAATAGGAATCAGTTTAAAAGATGGTTGACTTAAGCTGGACATGATTTGTTTCATTAAAATGATCTAATCAATCTTGTTAAAAGATATTGTCAAACACGCTGCTCCCCTCAGCAGTGTATTTCTGATCTGCCTGTTCTGTTCCCCGCTCTGTCTCTGGTGAACCCTCTCGCCGCCCCACACCTCTGGCCTGTACCCCAGCTTGTATGTATAAATAAAATAAATCTTTAAAAAAAAAAAAGTATTGTCAAACTGCTTTGTTAGCATACAAAGCAAGCCACTACTATGAGACACTAGGGTACCTACTTTTTAATGTAAAAAGACAAAATTGTTAAAAGTAGAAAGATAAGTATAAACCATGAAAATACTACTACTACTGATATTGTGACTATATTAATATCAGAAACAGCAGACTTTAAGTCATTGTATAATAATCAGAGGAAAAAGGCATTCCATAAACAAAATGGATATTTCTACAAGAAGACATGGGAATCCTGTATGTATGCACCTTATGATAACAATTTCTAAGTCCATAAATCAAACTGTAACTGGTATGAAAGAACAGGCACAGCTACAATTAGTTTTCGAGATTTCATTCCTCTCAGTAATGGAAAGAAGATACAAAAATGTATTAGTAAGGCATATGAAAAGTTCAAATAATACTATCAACATGATCTAGACATTTTGAGATTCTAAAGCCAACAAAGTCAGAATACAGTCTTTTTCAAAGCAAGTGGAATTTCTTTAAGATATATAATGTGCTGGATCACACAATATCTGTAATTGGTAAAGGATTGAAATAATTTCTAACCATAATGAAATTAATTTAAAAATCAGTAACATTAGGGCCTCCCTGGTGGCGCAGCGGTTAAGCACTGCGCTGTGGAGCTGTCGGCAGCGGCGACGCGAGTTTGACGCCCGGCCAGGGAGAATCCCACATGGTGCGGCAGACCTCTCCTGCCTTGCCCGCTGCTTCCCTCAGCAGTGTGTTTCTGATCTGCCTGTTCTGCTCCCCTCTCTGGCTCTGGTGAACCCTCTCGCCGCCCCACGCCTCTGGCCTGTACCCCAGCTTGTATGTATAAATAAAAATAAATCTTTAAAAAAAAATCAGTAACATTAAAATATCCTAGGCTATTTGCAAGTTTTTGCAAGGGAGGTAACACGATTCTAAATAACCACTATACTAAAGAAATGACAAAGTAATTTAGAATGTATTTTAAATTAAAATATGAATTAAAAAAATAAACCTGTGGGATGCTGCTAAATGATTCCTTCAAGAGAAATGCACGGTTTTAAATGTACATATTAGAAAAGAAGACAGGTTTTGAGATCAGTGATCTAAGTTGCCATGCTAATAATCTAGAAAATAAAGAGCAAATTAAAGGATGTGGAAAGGTCATGATACTAGTAGGCAGTTGAGGGAGGGACTCCATGATATTTAAGTGTGCACAAGCTAAGCAGAAAAGGCTTAAATTGATGCTCATCCAGAGTAATTTCTTAGTCTTGTTTCCACTTCCTATGCTGCCCTATGCCCCAGTGTGTTCTGTGGAGCCCAAGGATAAGGTAGCTAGTGTCAGGGCATGGGAAATCCCCCATTCTCAGGGTTCTTCTTGCATTGGTCACATAATCAGCACAATATCAGATGGGTTAGCAAAGGAAATCAATTTATGAACACTCAAAAGGGGGAGTTACCTTGATTATGTAGGTCCTGCTTTAGGACTGAGAGAAAGGGGTTTAAATTCTGAACCAAGGAATGAGATGATAAGACTGGGGGCATCTGGGGAAGGGAACTTCACATAACAAGGAAGGGATGACTTCACTTAGGGCTGACTTCCTTTTTGAAAGGAGAGATGTGTTTCTCAGATAGAGAGGAAATGCTCATTGATAAATCTACACCTGGATGATACCACACAAACTACATTCTTCTCAGGAATTATAGGGAGCAGTGATCACTTCATTTGGGGTTAGGGTAAGGGCATTCAGATAAAGGCAAGAGCTTATGTTTAGTCTTCAGGCTACATTGTTCTCAGCTCAAAATAATCTATCTCATTCCTTGGCTCAAAATATATGCATACCAGGGGTGTCTTAAGGAGACCAACTCTAAGAAACTTGAAGTTGTATGATTTGACACCTTCACTAGGAAACCTTCAGCCCCAAGTCAGACTGAGTAGGCTTTAACATCAGGGCACACAGAACATCTGATTTATTGATGGATTTCAGTCAGCTGCAGTGACTGCTAAATAAGTCCCAGAAATATTTTATGTGGTGACTTGGCATGAAATGCCAGAAAAGAGAAAGCAGTCTTTCAATGACTTTAGATGATGATTTTGTCCTCATAAAATACATTTCAATAGATTGTGTTCTAGTAGGAATAATATGTGGAGTCTACTTTTCAAAGTAAGGGATTCCAAGGAGAGGCTGTGGTAACAATTGTCGGAATAGTAGTGCTGAATTATCTGGTACTCTCTGTTAGTCCCCATTATTTTCTAATTATGTTGATTTTGAAATAGTGTGTTTCAATAGCCTGGCTTCCTATTCAGGATTTTCATTATCTAGTAGTCATCAGTAATTACTCAGAAGAATGATCATGCATTAGGAGGGAGGGAATGGAGCAGTTTTGTAGAGTTAGCTGAGATGTTTCCAGAGACTGGAGTACAGGGTGAAGTGGGTAAGGTGCAGGTAGCCTCCCTTTTGCTCTCTTAAGATGTTTTCTTCAAGTTTTCTAATTGGAACTATTGGACCCGTTTTTTGGTTTTAAGCTTTGTGTTTTGAGTAGGATATTTTAACATGAAGAGACATTTTAACAAGAACTTTATTCTGTAGAAAAGGTCCAAATAAATTTGCTAAAGTTTTATTGGAGAGAAAGATTAATTTCTGAGCATTTGAATTTCAGACTCTCTAAGTAAATGTAAGTAACAAATTTGAACCTAATGCATTTGAGGGACGTGTTAGAAAGAGGTTCAATACTTATAAATGTGGGACTCTGGAAATCCAGCAATAGCCAGCACACCTTACAGATATATAGATCCATTTGTTAATAAGACAGAAAAGTGAAGCTTAGCTGCCTTCCAGAAATATTTGTCTCCAACTTGGCAGAAAATGTTTACTTGCAAGAGCTGCCAGGGAGCACCGAGTGGAAAGCTTATGTGTGACTACCCTTTTCAGTCCATTCCAGAGTGTCATTTTATATTGAATGATGAATGTAAACTTTCCTTTTGTGTTATAAAATATTAACAGACTCGTAGTAATGGATTTTCATAATAGACATCCTCTAAGAGAAGATATATCTAATAAGAAAAGGCAAGTTGTTGGAGGAGGATCTGAGGTGTGTAGAAGCCTTAGCTGGGGGTGGGAGGGAGTTGGCAATAGGAACATATTCGCTGACAGCAAACAGAAGGCACCTATCTGTGGTTTAGCTGAGCTGTGTCCTCCAGCCCTCCATATTCTTTTTGCAAGGAACAGAAGAAGTACAAATTTTGGAAATGAGTTTTAATTTCCGGTGGGCTGTTTTTTTTTTTTTTCATTTTAAAACAAATGCTATCTCCATGTCTCCATCTTTAGCTCTCTCCCTCTCTCTCCCTCCCTCCCTCCCTCCCCCTCCCTCCCTCC
>PVIJ01008951.1:0-48233 GCA_004024925.1 Scalopus aquaticus | reverse complement strand
CAGAGGAGCAGAAATAAGATGTCAGAGGAATAATCAGATTACAGGTCCTCAGTGGTTTTGGTGACCAGACTTCCCTATCATAGAGGGAAGACTCATCTTTGTCCTTCACCCTACATTATTTCCACATTGGGTAGATAAGCCTTTCTGTTGTCTGAACTAGTATTTGGCGCTCTGTGCCATGGCTCTTAGAGGTTTTGAGGTCTGTAGATGAGCACATTCATTTAGGGGACAAAATTCCAAGTGAACAGCTTAAGATCTGTGTATTATAAATGTACATATACTTCTCAAAATCTAGAATATCAGAGCTAGCATCTCAACAAAAGTAGCCTAATAGATGAGGTATATTAAAGATTTGAAATTGGGTGACCTGTTTTAACTCTCAGAAGACAAACTTAGTAAAATGCTTTTTTATGTGTAAGTCTATATTTTAAAAACATGGATAATTACAAATGGAAACAGGAAAAAGCCCCAAATTCTAAAAAAGTGATAGCATTATTATAGTTTTTTAACCTTTGGATTTTAGTATTGCAGTCTCTAAAATGGAATGAATATTGATTTTTCTCCTTCACAAAGTTATTTTGCAAATTGAATGTTTCTAAACTACTTAGGGAGCCTGGCACTCAGCATGGGCTCAACAGTTGTAGCTATAGTCATTTTTAAATAAACTTCATATAAAGAGAACAGAGATCCCCAGGAGATTATGGAAGAGATCCTCATAAATGATTGAAACATGAAACTCATAATTTCTTAGAATAAGACGGTCTCATTTGAAAATCAGCTTCCCTTGTCAAAATTAAAATATTAAGAAAATCACACTGTACCATATTTAGTATCTAAGGCTCCTAAAATAATATGTCAGAAAAAAAATACCGTCTTGAAACTGAGCCATTTATGCAAGCAGAAATTTTAGTCTGTAATTTGAAGCCTGTGGAAAATGGCAAAACTTTCCCACAGCAACTGGAATGCAGCTTACTGTGGTAACTGTGAGTTGTTAGTCTTCCTTGCTACCCCCAGTACACACAGAAACATGGCTGCTGATGGGAAGCGAGAGTGATATACTTTAACAAGTCAAGTTGCAGATGTGCTGTCACCAACATGAGTGCCTGAGCTGGACATGGTGTGATGTGTTAACTCACTGTCTCTGGCACATCAAAGGAAGAGAGTGTTTGAATTCCTTAGCAGGATGGTTGTTTACTATTCTGGCCCCACAGTTCCCCTGTCAGTGCAGTGGCCTGTTAGTGTCTCTGTGTGTCCTTTATTTTTCTATTAGCTCTTTTTCTTCTTCTCCCACTCCTTTTTTCTCTGATAGATATTTGTATTTAAAGATATTTTTATATATTGACCCATTCAAAATCCCCCAAATTTTGCCATTTTTAATAATGAAAATTAATTTTAGGAGGCAATACGTTAAGGAGAATTTAGGGAAAACTTCAGAATGCCCATGGACAGAAATAGCCACATTGATGACTGAGGAATACTACAGCTCTAAAGCCAACTCTTGGTCCTATACATGGCATGTGCCTGAGAGGACCTAAGCTAATATGGGTGGTACCATGTCCTGGTCAGGAGGGGTATAGAAAAGGACGCTAACATGATCCTCTAGGACATACTAGGAGTGAACTAAAAGAAGAAAATCTATGGTAAATTATTTTCTCAGTTGGAAATTTCCATTAGTATGTTGTTTCTTGGTAGCAATTTCATAATCTGTGAACAGGACTCCAAATACTACCTGTCAAGACTGCATTAGGAAGAAAGAAATCTATCAATCAAACACTAAATCTGGTAACTGAAAATTATATTAAGGTTTTTTATTAAGATAGAATTTTGGGTTAATGGACAAATATTTCAATTTTAAAGTTTTCATAAAACCAAGGATGTCTCTACCAAATTTGCAGCTCTACGGTCACTTCTTTTTTTCATTTTGTATTATGAATATTGCTATCTACTTGTGAATGTTTTACACCATTATATCTAAGTTAAGCTTATGTGAGTACTTACATAAAATAGGAAGAAAACTCCGTGAAGTGGGAAGGATGACAGGGTTCAGTGATTGATGAATGGCAAGAATGGTGCTTCTTAACAGTATTAGAAACAATTTCCTCTTCAGGATTTCCAACTCTTACGTTATTTTACATAAAGGTTAGAAATCCAGGTCTGAGAGAATAAAAGTTAATTTGTAGCTTCTTGAATTTTAAATGATCATTTTAAATGATCACAGTAAAGAGTAATAATTACTGATTTGAGGGAAACCAGAAACATGCAGGATATATTAGAGACCAGATGGAATATAAGGGAAATTATAATCCTTGGTGACACAGAGAATAGGACTTGCTAAGCAGTGAGGTTAGCTAAACACACTAAGTAGTCTTCTTCATCTACTGTGTGAGAGTTGGGCCTTTGAAACAAATACCCCGGACATAGGCAGAGTGGTCTTTCAGAACATGTTGATGTTTGAGAAAAAGAATTCAAAAATGAAGAAAAATTGTTGCGTCCATGTAATTTTACAGACATTTTGACAAAGAAAATAATCCCAAAGCAGTAGTGGGGGCACAGAGGATAACTAAGAACACAAAAACCATTACTTAAAAGTGGTATTGCTGGGTCATATGGAAGATCCATTTTTAGCAGTTTGAGGAATCGCCATACAGCTTTCCATAATGGTTGGACCAGTTCACATTCCCACCAGCAGTGTAGAAGAGTTCCTTTTTCTCCACATCCTTTCCAGCATTTGTTGTTGCCTGTATTTTTAATGTGTGCCATCCTCACAGGTGTGAGGTGGTATCTCAATATGGTTTTGATTTGCATTTCCTTGATTATAAGTGATGTTGAGCATTTTTTCATGTATCTGTTGGCCATTTGCTTTTCTTCTTTAGAGAAGTGCCTTTTAGCTCTTGTGCCCATCTTTTGACTGGATTATTGGCCCAGCAATACCACTTTTGGGAATCTACCCAAAGGACACAAAAGCACTAATTCAAAAGGATACATGCACCCGTATGTTCATTGCGGCACTTTTCACAATAGCAAAGGTATGGAAGCAACCCAGATGTCCAAAAATAGATGATTGGATCAAGAAGATGTGGTACATACACACAATGGAATACTATTCAGCATTCAAAGAAGATAAACACATGCAATTTGCAGCGACATGGATGGAATTAGAGGGGATCATACTCAATGAAATAAGCCAGAAAGAAAGAGGAAAATATCAAATGGTATTATTTATAACAGGACTATAAGGAAACCAAATAGGAGAGAAACACTCAGCGGGTGGTTGGGTGGAGGGCGGACAGGGAGGGGAGGATAAGGGCACAAAATGGAGCAGAAAAGAAAACAAGGTCCCACGGAGATGATCATGGGTGAATTGGTGGTGGGTTACCCAAGGGGAATACAAAATGTAAAAGACATAAATAACAATAAAAATATATACATTAAAATAAAAATAAATAAAAAATAAAATCAGATCTGATTGATGGGGAAAAAAACCCATTAGTTAATATACTGGAACTGTTTTTAAGTAGCTTATAGCTGCCATAAGGCAACAATATCTGAATTTGAAAACCATTCTGCTGTCAAATTTTAGTGAAATGTGAGGTGAATAAGATGGGTTAAAGATGATGAGCTAATTAATCTAATTTTTAAAAATCAATAAAAGGAGTGTGTTCACACAGGCAAATATCAAAGCTTTCCCATCCTTTTCCTTGGTTAATCCAGAGAAATGAAAGTCCAGAGAATACATTATTAAAGCAAACTCCAGTGAGCTGCATCTCGGTAGAATTAGAAGCTGGAAACAATAGCGTTAAATCAGAAATACGAGAGAGGATGGAATCTGGACTTTACAGGGTAGCAAATCATTGTCAAAGAATATTTCTTGAAACTTTCCTGTGTCCTAGGTTGATTTTGGGGACCTTAAACTGATAAGAGCAAAGTTTCATATACTCCCCATATTCTAAAAAAGTCCAAAATAATTGGGGTCTGACATTTCCCAGGACTTAATGGTGGTCAAATCAGCTCTGCTGTTCAAACTCTCCATCCTCATATCCTCTATTCCATTTATATAAAGCCACTGCAGGGAGGGGAGATTTTTCAAAGACCTCCTTTGAAGTCCTATACAGGAGCCTAGAAATGAGTGATAAGACTTGTGCTGCCCTTTCCTATTAAACAGAAGGTCCATGTCTCTTTCTCACAAGTGAAGTCAATGTGGTTCTGAGAAAATGATTTGTAAGACAATGGATGTCGGAGAGAAAAGAGGACACTGGCATTTCATTTTTCTTTTATAAATGTTGTCATGAGCGAAGTTGCTGATATGACATCTGGACCTTTTTTTAATAGCCCAATAAAATAATTGGAAAAGGAGGAAAGGACTGGGGAAGAGACAGGGGGAAGCCATGGAGAAGTCAGTCTCCCACCCCCCTGTGGCAAGGATGGGTGAGGTTTTTTGGTTTTGTGGATGGAAGAAGAAGATGAGCTTGAAGCTTCCCACCCAAGAAAGCTGCCTTGTGAGTGAATGGTTCTACCAGCAGAGGCTGGAATTGTGGCAGAGAGTGGAAAGAAATTAAGGTGGAATCAGAAGTCCCTGAAGGAACTCACATGTACATTCTTCATATTGGCAATAAAGAGAACAGTTAGCTACAATTAATATTTAATGAAAGGGCAATAGCCAAGAGGGACTGTTGAAAGCAGCCTGAGAATTGAGAGATAAAAGCCTTCCCTACCCAGACTTCTTTGGCAGAAGTCTGAGGGAAGGGAGATCTGCTTTAAGTACCTAACAAGAATGAAAAGTTAAATGTTTAAGAAGTTGTCCTTAACTGTGACTGGGAGTAAGGGAATCTGCCCAATATGCAGTTGTGTTGTTAGTAGTGCTCCAAGAAGCAAATGACTTTTTTTTTTTTTTAATTACTGGAAGTGCCTATGAGAGAAAATGAAGAGGAAGCCTGGAAAATCTGAAGCCCTAAGCATCAGGTGAACAGAGCATCATGACGCACGCTGAAAGAGACAGGAAAGGAAGTTTGGATGGAAATATCCTAATAAGCTGTGCCGTCTAAGAAAGGCTTAGCAGACTCTCAGGGTCCTCAATTTTCCCTCTTGGAGGAGTTCTATGCTTTCCAGGAATGGACTTGCTTTAGTATTCCTCCTGTACTTAGTCATTTGCTGGTAGTAGCCTGTGAGAAGTATGATGTTAGAATAAAGGTAACAGATTTCATAACATAGCATTTGGAGTTCTTGACCTCTTATGGTCGCTGTAGTTGAAGGTCTACAAGAAATCGTCTTGGGGTTGCTTCAGTAGTTCAAAGAAAGCAAAGAAGAGTTTGACAAAACAAGGGTAAATGAAGTGTTAGGGGAAAAAAAAACTTGAACCTCATAAGTTTGAATGATCAATAAAGTAATTGTATCAGGGATATATGGTTGATGAGCCGCAGGCAGAAGAGCTGAAGAACATATCAGGATCTAGAAGAGACTGAGGCAGGTTTGTACAGACCAAGTTACTCAGTGATAGCCATGACCTGAACATTGAGAAGAGAGACTAATTGGAATCTTTAAAATGATCTGGAACTCTGGAACTATTGTTTTTTGTTTGTTTGTTTGTTTGTTTTAAATACTTAGGGTTACGGTTTTATTATAGCAAATGGAAACAAGTCAAGGGAAGAGACCCATTAGGTCAGGTCAAGGGGTTGTTCAAACAGGAATCTTTTCTTGTTCTTAGGTCAGGTTACTCTCCTCACATTGATTTATGACAACATTCATGGAGTGTTATGAACCTAGGGAGCTCAGTGGAGGCCAATGTTATTGAGGCTTCATTACACAGACGTGATTGTTTGGATTATTTGCCACATAGTTGAATGGAATCTCCAGCTTCCTCTCCACTATACTCCCAAGAGGTTAATATTATATATCAATTTTAAACACTTGTCAAATATTGTTGCTATTATATTTGCTTATGCTTTTGCCTTTCTTCATGTGTATATTACTTGAGTTTATCTGAATCTTCCATATAATACTAATCCTGTGAAGATTTTTTTTTTAAGATTTTTATTTATTTATACATACAAGCTGGGGTACAGGCCAGAGGTGTGGGGCGGCGAGAGGGCTCACCAGAGACAGAGTGGGGAGCAGAACAGGCAGATCAGAAATACACTGCTGAGGGGAGCAGCAGGCAAGGCAGGAGAGGTCTGCCACACCATGTGGGATTCTCCCTAGCTGGGCGTCGAACTTGCATCGTGCGCCAACGACAGCTCCACAACGCAGCGTTCAACCGCTGCGCCACCAGGGAGGCCCTGAAGAGATGTATTTTAAGTAAAGTTAAAGATGATTTTAATATTGTTGCTTCATTTTTTTTTATTTTTGGGCATTATGATTTTCAAAAGCAGATAAAATAGTAATAATCAGTACATCAATCACTATCTTCAGCATATCTAGTTTCATTATTATCAACTCCCCATTTCACTCCCCAAATATTATTTTGAAACACATTTGAGACTTCATACAATTTTGCTATACTGTAAAGTCTTGTAGGTGCTCTTCTAAAATGATAGAACTTGTTAGGTCTCTAATCATATATAGGTTGTGGATTTGGAATTTCCTTTTCATGGTCACTCAAATTTGAGAAAGGCTATGTAAATTGTACTGCTGAATAAATTATTGGTTTTTTTGATTAATTGATTCCAAAGACATTTATTAATTGGGACTTTATGGTAGGGCATTTTAAATACTAATTGAGAGCTTATGTGTGAGTTACTGTGGGTTTGAGTCCAAATCCCATCTCTAACACTACACACACACACACACACACACACACACACACACACACAGCTACTATCCACTAGCCCCCTGTGTCTTCATTTGTATTGTAAACTACATTACTTATTAATTAGATTGTAATATTAAATATGTTGTATAAAAATATTGTTTTTTTTTAAGCAATAACTGATACTGCATTTGGTAGCTCTTGGTATTATTTGTACTAAAAGGTAGTAAAGTAACAATTGGGTTACTAGAGGGGAGAAGAGGAACTCTTCATGAGACATTGACCAGGATAACTGAGTTTTTTCCTGCACTAACGGAATGATGCCAGAGCTCTGTCCATTAGCAGTCAATCATCTTCCTGTGCTCAGGTATCTTAGTATTTCTCTTCTTAGAACTTCTTTCCAAAATTAATATTTTACTTCTGTAGCTTACCCCTATCAGTTATCTAGCCTAACATTTATATCATACCCTTTGCAACAACGTGGATGGAACTTGAGGTGATTATACTAAGTGATATAAGTTAGCAAGTTAAAGACAATTACTGGATGGCTTCACTCATTTGTGGAATATAAATAACTAATGAAAACAAACAGACAAAACACAAGAAAAGAATACTTAGACTCTATGAAGAATATGACAGCTGTCAGAGAAGGTGAGGAGCGAGGGAGGGAGGGAAAGGGTAATCATGACAATGCATTGACACTGGAGCTTTGGCAGTGGGTAAGTAAAGAATGCATACGTAGATTTGTAAAGTTGGACTTCCCAAATTATGTAGATTTGTAAGCAAATGGTAAATTAAGGAAATTTGATTTAAAAAAATATAGAAACCACTGTATGTTGTTTAGCCTGATATAAGTGAGAAAGGAGAACAGAAAGAGGAATATTCAACCTCAATTGTCTCTCTGCTCAGACTCGTTAGTCCTTTTCCTTGTATTCATGCTGGTTTCATTCCTAATGTTTCTTTAAAACCCAGCATCCTCACCCATGTTTTCACTGTGCATCTAATTTTTTTTTCAATTAGGTATGTGGGACTACTATTGATTTTCTTTTTAATGATGGAACAAGGAAAGAGAACCAATTTAATGGAAGGGTAATTAAAATACTGCAATTGTGTTTTAAGTAGCTATGTATATTTAGATTTGGACAAGGAAATATTTCATAGGTAGTACAAAGTAAGACAATTTTTTCTTTCTAAGTAGACAATTTTTACACCAAATTATTTCAGGATCTGAGTTCCTGTTTGTGAATATAAGTGTAGGAAACTATTAAGGAAGCAAATTACACAATGTGAAGGGATTATTTTTTGTGTAGCTCACAAGATAGGATTTTGGCAAAAGTTTTTTTAGGACCATATTCTCAAGGTCCTTGCTAGAAATGTCTGGAGGAGAGTGGGTAATTGAATATAGTCACCTTTCTTGAAATTTTCTCTGTGAAAGAAGAATAAGGAGAAAAGAGTCTTTGAGAAAGAATAGAGAAGGGGATTGCAATGAGTGAGTCCTTGGAATAAGACTAAACATTCAAAAGGTGTTTTATGGAACAGAAAAGCAATGCTACAGCTGCTTTGTCAAGACTGGTCATTCTTTCTTCCATCCTCTCCTTGTGTGGTCAGTCTTGGGTTGGGTTTGGAGTTCATGTTTGCCCTCTTTTCTGTTTATCTTCTTTTATTTTTTTTTAAGATTCATCTATTCATGCACACAAGAACTGTTGTGCAGGTCAGAGGAGTGGGATGGTGAGAGGACCCACCAAAGACAGAGTGGGGAGCAGAATAGGTGGATTGAGCAAAGCACACTGCTGAGAGGAGCAGCAGGCAAGGCAGGAGAGGTCCGCCATGCCATGTGGGAATCTGCCTGGCTGGGGAGCAAACCCACGCCGCAGCAGCTGCGGACAGCTTCGTAGGCTGAGACCTAACCCTTTGTGCCACCGGGAGGCTTTTCTCCTATTCTTTTAAATGGAATATATTTGATTACTCCATACATGTGTCACAGAGAGTAATTATTAGGAAGACCAGGTCAGTGATAATGGGAGGAATGTATTTGAGTAGTCATTTTGCTGTATTTAATGTACTTTATAGACATGAGTGTTCTTATTGTGTGAACCAGGCAATATAATCTTAACTCTACTGCTCTTTGGTCAACTGGCTTCCATATATAGGGTCAAGATAATGCATTGGTAACATAGATAGATATAAGGTGATACTTTTGGATGTAAAGCGTAAGTTAGATTGGTTGCTTGATTACTCAGACTGACGATTCTTGGTCTGTCAGAAATCCAGAGAGGGAATTGAGTTGACTGAATTGGATCTTGGACTAAAAAACTATTTAGTCATATGTCATACATTTTCTTATTACATAACCAGCAATCTTCTAGATACGATTATTAAAAAGAAAGATTGAGAGAGTATGAACACAAGAGAAATTCTATAGTAAAGGAGATTGATTGGAAAAAATAACCTTGAGAAAAAAATTGAGATTATACTCATAAATGTAAACAAATACTAAATAAGAATGTTAAAATAAGTGATGTCATACATATTTATGCAGTCATTAAGGTAATATTATGTGATATGGAAAATGGTCACATAACTCCATGGGAGAAACAAATAAAAATATGCAGTATATTGAATTCCATGAAATATATGTATAGGAGTTTAGAAAGCAGTACATTAAACTGCATTAGATATTGAGTAGATATCACTGTTTGGCAGAATGACAAGCTATTTTAATGTCATTTCTCCTCTTTTCCATTTATTTCAAATTTCCAAAATACGTACTTTTCTCACTAGTACTTTTTTTAAAGATTTATTTATTTTTATGCTTACAAACTGGTGTAGGCCAAAGGAGCAGGGTTGGTGAGAGGGTTTACCAGAGACAGAATGGGGAGCAGTACAGGCAGATCTACTGAAGTACACTGCTGAGGGGAGCAGCGGGCGAGGCAGGAGAGGTCTGCTGTGCCAATGTGGGAAGCTTCCTGGCCGGGTATCGAACCATGCTGCAGTGGTTCTGGACAGCCTCATTGTGCTGCGACTTAACCCGTTGTTCCACCAGGGAGGCCTCTCACTAGTATTTGAGTAAAAGCTACTATTTATAAATATGCCAATAGTCGTATTTCATGGTGGGACTGCAAAAGAATCCTGTTCTTCTGAAGACCCTTTAAGACAAAACTAAGACTAATGGGAGGATGCCTTTTACAAACTCAATTGGCAAAATTATCTTAAAATCTGCAGCATGAATGCCTAAAATTCTGAAAAATGGGAATGTTTTAGTAATTAATGAATTGTCATTGGACAGGTTTGTGATTACATTTGATATAAATGATGCAAGCCTACAGTTGAGAATTAGATGAACAGTCTTCCAGCCTTGAGATACCTTGAATTTAAGTAACAGGTGTCTAGACCTTTCCTGTGTTTATATTTCAGCTAGAAACTTTAAATAACCTTTAAAGTATAGATAGTTTCAAAATAATTTTTCATTGTATATTTTAAAATGAGATTTATTGTTGAACCTTTTTAATGTCTCAGAAGAAAACTTGATAAATCCCAATAATACCAGTGCTGTGGAAGCATTTGGAGGTTAGGGGAGACGGGGAATACTGAAAATGTCAAAGAAGTAGATTTGTTATTTGATTGTATATATAATTTCCTAATGCAGACAAAATAATTTGAAAATATACTTTCGGCCAGACACATACCTTAAATGATACAACAAAAATTGGAAGCGTGTACAAGGAAAGGTTTATCAGTTTTCTTCATTGCTTATTAGCATTTTTTAAAGATTTTTTTAAACCAAAATAAACTACAATGCTAATTTGAATTACAAGGTGTTGCTACAAATTCAGACATGTGGCAGTGTTCACTATGGAAAAATAACTTTTCATCATTTTTCTAAGTGAGTCTTGTTTTCTGAGTCGAATATATTAGCACTCTTTCTGGGTGTCCTGTAATATTCCTACGAACATTAAAAGGCTCAGTTTCATACTTCTGTCCTGATTCTTGTGGGGTAGGCAGGAGTGCTCTCAGGCTTTTCCGCCCTCCCTTTGGGGATGGACCTCTGCAGGCCTACTTGAGATGTGATTTAGAGTAGCAAAGCCTGGGGGTGTGGCTTAGAGTGGCCATTAGAGTGTGCATGCGCAGAAGGAGAGCGCAGAGGGAAGAAGAAAGACAGGGCAGCAGCAAGAGCACACTGCAGGAAGGGCCCCAGAGAAGCTGAAGATTTGCCGGGGGCTAGAAGGCCTCGCCTCCTGGCTCCCTGACCCCAAGCAGATGGCACCCACTGGTCCCCCAGCCCCGCCACCTTGTATACAGTGCCAGAGTTTAAGAGTTTAAATAAAAAGGCCATAAAAGCCACGAGGGCTCCAGGACTCATTTATACCCGTCTGTCCATCATCAAGAACCTGCCTAGTGCCATTTTCCTGCTGGCGTTACAATTCTTTATGTAGGAAATCCTAAACAATGCACAAAAATAATGCTGCTAGAATTAATAAGCAAATTTAGATTGACTATAGGATTCCTAGTCAACACACAAAATCACAGCTATATGTGAGCCAGCTGGCCCAGAGAGGCCTGAACCCCAGTCCTGATGATCTGCCTGCCTCCTCCCCACTGCACAGAGCAAGCAACGCTGCGTTTTCTGTGCATGGGCAGCACAGGGAGGCAGAGGAGTTTGCTAGTAGTCACTTCCCCCACCCCCAGCCCAATGGTGATGAGCCCTGTTACCAGGCAGCTGTTTGTTTTGGAGACAGAACCTTCTACTGTGTTTTGTGTGGTCCGTGAGGCCCACAGGACAATGGCAGTTGGTGGCTGAGTATCGAGAGCCTGAGGCCAGTCATAGAGCCGTCTGTCCTGTTGTTCCTGCAGCAGCTGTGGGCTGCCCTATTGCTGTCATATGACTCTCTGACACAGGTGCCAGTATTCCTGGAAGTTTCCTGACAGATACTGTTGTATGCTGCTTTGCCGGGCTGGGCATTAGAGATCAGACAGTTTTTGAGCAGAGGGCAAGGACCTTCAGGAACTCAACTTGCTTTTGAAGAGTGCCCTGGGAAAGGCCTGGAGAAGATCAGAGAGGAGACACCAGTCACTGAAGCCCTCCTGGTACTTGGGGCCAAGCGCATTCCTCCCAAACTACCAGTCACCGATCTGGCTACACTGTGACTCATGTTGAAAATACCTGGTCTCCAAAACCAGAAGGCTCACCTGCAGGCTGCGAATTTCCAGCTGGATGGGAAGGTCCAGGAGAGCGAGCTGCAGTTTCAGGATGGGATGGAAACATCAAAAATGACTCCTGGAGCTGGAGAGGAGGGGGCCTGAGGTGGAGGCACAATACCTGAGCATCTTAAAGAAACTTCTCAGCACCTGCCGGGGCCTGGACTCCACCCTTCAGGCCCGAGATCTCTACAGGAAGATGGCCCAGAGCCAGAACAGAGCTGCAGAGCGCCACTACATCCCATCTTAGGGGCCTGCGCCTGTGGGAGAAGAGGGTCCAAGAGAACCATGTGGCTGTCATGGGCAAGGAGAGGGAGCTCCAGGACCTGAAGACACGGAATGGACGCCTCGGGCAGAAGCTGACCAGATTGGAGGCTGAGTTCCATCTTTTGCCCTGTGGGCCTGGTGCTTCTGTGCCTCCCCACTAGAGGCCCTCCACTGCCAGGGGCTTCCCTGCGTCCTGCTGTTGTGGGGCCTGCAGGCAGGGTCTCCTGTGGGTTTGACCACCCCCACACCAGGTTCTGGTACCCCATCCACTCAGGCACCTGAGACCTGTTTCTCCAGCTCACTTTGAGCTCCTCAGTAGTTCCTATTGTAGTTTGATAATTTTAAGATTGTATTTTAAAATAAAAATTCTTGACTATAAAAAAAGCTAACAAATACAACAAACATCACAAAATCCAGGAAAATAGCAATATTTATAGTGGTGAGCTCGTGGATATGTCACTGTAATATGCTTTTTTCTATATTTTGAGTATTTTCTACTGCATTTTGGGGTCAGTGTTCTGATAATGATAGCATATTTCAAGTCTATGCTTTCCTCATTGATGTATCTTATAAGTAAATTGCTAACATGTAAATCTTTTTTCAATATATTCATGTGATTCACTTTTAATTAAATTGGATTTTTCAAGCTGTGCTCAAAGAAAAAAAAGCACAGATATCTACCCCTTTATCTTTCAGAACTTATTCTTAGCATTTCTTTTAGTGCAGGTTAATGAGATAAAGTATTTTACTTATCTAAAAATGTATTTATTTCACCTTCATAAATATGCATTTTATGCTCTCAGGTTTTATAAAACAGCAAAACTAATAAAATTCACCCTGTTTATTATACAGTTCTATGAGTTCTGACAGAAGCTTACAGTCCAGTAAGCATCACCACATTCAAGGCATAGAACATTCATTCGCATCAGTCACCAAAAGTACTCCTGAATATAGTCACCTTTCCTGCTACGCAGTCCTGGGAAATCACTGATTTATTTTCCAATCTTTAAGAATGGCATATAAATCGATTACATGGCTCTTGAGTTTTTAGTCTGGTTTCCTCCACTTAGCATAATGCATTTCAGATTTATTCATTATTTTTTTTTATTCTCTTGCTTGCTTGCTTGCTTGCTTGTTTGTTTTGCTGTAGCAGTACTTTGTTCTTTTCTTTATTGGAACTACAGTAGATATGCCTGGAACACAGTTCATCCATTACTCAGTTGAGTTATATTGGTGGTTTCCAATTTTTGTGCCTCTCTGCTCTGCTCTGTGGGAGAGTGAGGATTTTTGTCGTTTTATTATCTTCCTTTTTTCCTCTGAAGAGACTGAAGAGACAAATTGTGGTGAACTTTGCTGTACTAACAGTAGTTGCTGTACAGGGAGGGAGGCTTTCTCAGATCTCTTATCCTAACCCTCATCTTTGTTTTGAGCACTGGATTAGGTCTCTGAGGAAAATCCTGCAAGGGGTTGAGAATGTCACTTGTGTCTGGTTCATAGGTTCTATGTCTTCTCAGCCTTTAATGATATGTTAGACATTTACCTCAATTCTTATTAGCAGTCTGTGTGAAATATGACATATGCCCCATAAGTCTTCCTAGCTGTCCTGTCTTTTTTAAATTGGGGGTTAGTTATCCTGCAACCATGGCACTTCAAAGGGTTCAAGAAAAATTGTGACTTTAGATTATACAGTGAGTTTTCTTTTTTTATTGTTTCATGTATAGAAGCTCTTTCTACCTTTCTAATAGAAGCCAGAAGGCATGTCACCTTCACTTTTTTATTTATTTATTTATTTTTTAAGATTTATTTATTTATACATACAAGCTGGGGTACAGGCCAGAGGCGTGGGGCAGCGAGAGGGCTCACCGGAGACAGAGTGGGGAGCAGAACAGGCAGATCAGAAATACACTGCTGAGGGGAGCAGCGGGCAAGGCAGGAGAGGTCTGCCACACCATGTGGGAATCTCCCCGGATGGGCGTCGAACTCGCATCATGCCCTGCCGACAGCTCCACAGCACAGCGCTCAACCGCTGTGCCACCGGGGAGGTCCTCACCTTCACTTTTAAAGCAGACTTTGACCAATGTATGTTATCTTTCAACACTTTCAAATATGCCATTCAGTTGTTTCTTGGCTTCCATTATTTTTCACAATAAGTAAGATAGTCTTTTAATCTTTGATTTATCATAATTTTGACTGACAGGTACCCAGACATATTTTTCTTATTTATTCTTTTTGAGGTTTTCTGTGCTTCTGGAATGTGTGAGTATTGTTGGTCAGTGACTTTAAACAAAATTCTGGCCATTACAAATTCAAATATATTTGTTATTCACTTTTTTCTTCATCATGAATTGTATTTGCATGCATATTAGATTGTTTCACATTATCTCATAGGTCTCAGATGTTTTACTCAACTTTTTCACTTTGTGCTTCACTTTGGTTAACTCCTATTGGACTGTATTCTATGTAGTGAGTTCTTGAGTCTGTTCTGCCAAGTCTTTTGGTGTCATTCTGTCTTATATCACATTTTTAATTTACATCAATTATTTTGGGTTCCTTTTTGTGGTTTTTATCTATCTGTTGAAATTATCTGCCTGTTTATCATGCTACCCAGACGTAGTATTGTAAACATACAGTGTCCCTATTTGGTATTTTTAACCTCATCCGATAATTCCAGTATCTATGCTACACCTGAATTTTTTCCTGCAGACTATCCTTTGGCAATATATGATACTTATTTGATGTTTTCCATACCTTATAATTTTTTATTGAATGCCAGATTCTTTTCAACAGTATTTTAGACACTAAAGTAAATAATATTCATGCCCAGAAATGTGAAAGTTCCCCCCACCCTGCCCCTAGTATTATCGTCGAGGGTTGAGTCAACCTAATTTGTGAGATTGTTGCTTTAGTTTTGTTGCTTCGTAGGTTTCAGTTGCTTTTTATAGTGATGTTCTCTTCCTGCCTGGTGTTTAGTGTGATTACTGCGATGCTAGAGTTTTTCTAAATATTCAACTAGATAGTGGTGAATATCTTCTAAATAGTCAACTAATTTTTCTAAATATTCAACTAAATATTCAACTACTTTTCTGTCCCACAGATGGTTTTCCTGTTGCTTTTGTGTCTCTTTTCCCAGTGGTATAATGCTCGTATTACTCTGTATTTGTAAATCACACATGGGGGGATTTCTTACTTTTCCTGACTCAGTAATAGTCAGGTTCTGTGTGTCTGACCTTTGAGAGTAGGGATTTCAGAGAGTTCCTGCTTTTCCATGCCTAAAGAGTTTTGCACACTACCCAATACAGGGTCTGGAGCGTAGGCAGGTTTTATACCCCCACCCCCCACCCCGCCACCCCACTGGCAGTAGTAGGAGAGCTCCACCTTGTGTCTGGTCCTGGACATCAGTGAGTTTCTTCTCTCTTCCCATTGATAGAAGACTCTTGCCTTCTATATGTACAGGGTCCAGGATGGGTGGGTTTTCTACCTTTTCCCAGTAGTGGCTAACTTCTGCTTAATGTCAGCACAGAGCTGATGGGTTTCTGGTTTTATGCTCACCAATGGACACCTTCTTCCTTGTACCTGAGAAGTATCCAGAAGCAATTTCATGCCCATCTTCCAACAGGAGCAACCTATACCTTGTATTCTTTACTCCTCAAATTGGTCTTACATTCTTATCAATAATCAGTGGAGGATCAGAGGAGAATTTTGATGAACAGCATGGACTCTCTGTATCTATGGTTCCATGGACATCTAAATTGTCAAAGTTGCCCATATTTGGCTTTCAAGAATCATTTAAATTTCAGGGTTTTTTTTCTTGGTTGTTTTTATGCTAAAACCTATTTCTTCTATGACTCTGCAAAAAGTGAAATAATTTGTATTTCTGTCTCATGAGAATTTTGAACCCTTGGGATTTCAGACTGGCAAATTATCTTGAAACCTCAACTCTTAGTCTAAAAATATGATTTTTTAGACTATATGGCTTGTTTTCACTGTAAATGTATAAATGATATGTATTGAAATTTTCTACATCTTAGTAGATATCTAATTAAGTGTGTCTCTAAATAGCAGTAGTCAACTATTATAACATGAAAATTTAAAAATAGCGCCCTTAATAGTTTGAAAACATGATCTGTGAAGGAATATATTGAACAAGATGTATAAGAAATTTACATTAAAATAATAAAACATTACTGAGACAAATTAAAGAATATATAAGTAAATGGAGAGATGTACCATCTTTATTTTTGGAAAGGTCAATATTTATAAAATTTCTACTCTCCAAAGTGATCTAAAGGCAAATTCTACATGACTTTGTTTGTGTTAAGAATTGAAAATCTGATTTTAAAATTTAGGTAGAAGTGCAAAATCTAAATATCACTAATGCTGTCTGAAAAAGGACAAAATCGAAGGATTTATACTACTTGATTTCAAGACTTTAAAAGTGAATATGGCATAGTGAGAAGATAATCACAATGAAGTATCAGGCACTCATTTATCAAATATCAATTTAGATTAAATTTCTCACTAAAAACACCTCAATCTCCTGAAACTAACAGATTTATCTGCTGAATCCTCTCACTATCCTGTCTTTTTATCTCTTACATATTACTTATAGAAATATAGAATAAATTATTTCTATGATTATTTGTTTAATTTTGTTAGTGTTCCTCATGAGACTATATATTTATAGTGGGAAGTACATCTCTTTAGTTCATGGGTATGTTAACACAATACAATGAGTGCCATATTATGTCTATAATAAATACCAGATGAATGAGTGATTTTAAGAGTTATATGAAAGCTAATAAATAATTTGAGGTTATACTGTTATAAAACTGATGGCCATTATGGAATTCTCTAAACTGAGAAAAAGAGGACATAGATAGGAGGTCATCTAATAGTGCTGGCTTTTCTTCATCAGTTCTCTTTCTGGTCTCCTCTGGTCTTTAACTGTCCTTTCTAGATTGCTGTATCAATTGATGATCTTAATTTCAAGCAATCTGAAATGAATGTGCTGCTTTGCTATTGACAATGTTCATCAAATTGTCTTTCACGTAAGACTGGACTCTTTAGAATGAAACATTGGATTCCTCAACTTTTCACAAGATTGCAAGCCAGCTGAATTTTACAAAACTGCATTTTGAAATGATTTGAGAGTTCTAAAATTACAAGTCCAGTACATTAAAGTCCTCTATCTTTTTATCTAAATTCCCTAAATGTTAACATTTTTACATACTATTTTTAAATTCTTTTTCCCATTTCCTATCCCTTTCTAAGTGCACACATACACATAATTAAGAAAACATATGCCTATACATTATATAATTTTTCTTTCAAAAATCTGAAGAATTTGCAGATATGATAAACTTTGTTTCAGAGTGTGTTGTCTAAAAACAAAAGATATTTCCTAACATATTCAAAGTGAGAGTATCAAAATTGGGGAAGAAATATTGATAAGTCTGATCAGAATTTATGCAAATTTCTTAAAAATGAACATTTTTTTCCTCTTTAATACAATCATAAATGAAAGAGGAAAAATTACAACAGACAAAAAATTACAACAGAAATCAAAAGAATAATCAGAAATTACTATGAACAGCTATATGTAAACAAGTTCAACAACTTAGAGGAAATGGACAAGTTCCTAAAACTATACAACCACCCAAAACTAGATAAAGACAATATAGAACATCTAAACAGGCCAATTTCACAAGAAGTGAAATTGAAACAGTAATCAAAACCCTCCCCCAAAACAAAAGCCCAGGACCAGATGGTTTCATAAACTAATTCTACCAAACATTCAAAAATAAACTAATCCCTCTTACACAAACTCTTTCAAAAAATTGAGAAGGAAGGAATACTACCAAACACATTCTATGAAGCCAATATTACACTAATACCAAAACCAAACAAAGACAACACAAGAAAACCACAGACCAATCTCTCTAATGAACACTGATGCAAAAATATATAACAAAATATTAGCCAACAGGATCCAACAATGCATCCAAAAGATAATACACCATGATCACATGGGGTTTATTACAGGAACACAAGGATGGTTCAGCATCCAAAAATCAATGTAATCCAACACAGCAACAAAAAGAAAAATGAAAACCATATGATCATATCAATAGATGCTGAGAAAGCATTTGGCAAAGTGCAACATCCATTCATGATAAAGGCCCTCGAAATCCTTGGGATAGAAGGAACATACCTCAATATAATAAAAGCCATATGCAACAAACCCACAGCCAATATTATCCTCAATGGTGAGAAGCTGAAAGACTTTCCCCTAAGATCAGGAATAAGGCAAGGATGTCCACTCTCACCATTGCTCTTCAATATAATACTGGAAGTCCTAGCCAGAGCAATAAGACAAGAGAAAGACACACAAAGAATCCAAATAGGGAAAGAAGAAATTAAATTTTCACTTTTTGCAGACGAAATGGTAATATACATAGAGAATCCGAAAAACTCCATAGAAAAACTACTCAAAATTATAGACCAGTTCAGTAAAGTAGCAGGATACAAAATCAATGCACAAAAAATCAGTAGCCTTCCTGTATACAAACACTCAGTCAGAAGAAAAAGAAATCAAGAGAATCACTCCCTTCAAAATTGAAACAAACAAACAAATACCTGGGAATAAACCTAACAAAATAGGTAAAGGACTTACACAAAGGAAAACATAAGACCCTATTAAGAGAAATAGAGGAGGACACAAAAAAATGGAAAGACATCCCATGTTCATGGATTGGAAGAGTTAACATTATCAAAATGGCGATACTAACAAAAGCAAGCTACAGATTCAATGCTATTCTGATAAAAATCTCAATGACATTCTTCAAAGAAATAGAACAAATATTGATGAAATTCGTATGGAACCACAAAAAACCTCAAATAGCCAAAGCTCTCCTCACTAAAAAGAAAGAAAATGGAGGGATTACACACCCAGATTTCAAACTATACTACAAAGCCATAATAATTAAAACAGCATGGTACTGTAACCAAAACAGAAGCACAGACCAATGGAATCGAATAGAAAACCCAGAAATAAATCCACATACCTATGGACAACTAATCTTTGACAATGGAGCAGAGAATATACAATGGAACAAGGTTAGCTTGTTCAGTAAATGGTGCTGGGAAAACTGAACTGCTACATGCAAAAAAATGAAGCTAGACTACTACCTCACACCATGCACAAAAACCAACTCAAAATGGATAAAATACCTGGATGTAAGACCTGAAACCATAAAATTTATAGAAGAAAATATAGGCAAAACTCTACACGGCATACATCTCAGCAAAATCTTTTTTTTTTTTTTTTTACATACAAGCTGGGGTACAGGCCAGAGGCGTGGGGCAGCGAGAGGGTTCACCATGGGGAGCAGAACAGGCAGAGTGGGGAGCAGAACAGGCAGATCAGAAGTACACTGCTGAGGGGAGCAGCGGGCAAGGCAGGAGAGGTCTGCCGCACCATGTGGGATTCTCCCCGGCCGGCCGGGTGTTGAACTCGCGTCGCCGCTGCCAACAGCTCCACAGCGCAGGGCTCAACCGCTGCGCCACCGGGGAGGCCCCTCAGCAAAATCTTTAAAGACACATCCCAGAAAGTGAAGGAAGTCAAGGAAAAGATAAACAGATGGGACTACATCAAACTAAAAAGCTTCTGTACAGCAAAAGACACAATAATCAAAACAGACACCCTGCTAATTGGGAGAAAAACCTTTGCACGCAATACAACTGATAAAGGACTGATAACTAAAATCTACAAGGAGCGCACACAACTCAACAAAAACAAAGTCAACAATCCAGTCAAAAAATGGGCAGAAGAGCTAAAAAGACACTTCTCCAAAGAAGAAAAGCAAATGGCCCACAAATATATGAAAAAATGTTCAACATCACCTATAATCAGGGAAATGCAAATCAAAAGCACAATGAGATACCACCTCACGCCAGTGAGAATGGCGCACATTAAAAAAACAGGCAACAACAAATGTTGGCGAGGATGTGGAGAAAAAGGAACTCTTCTACACTGCTGGTGGGAATGCAAACTGGTCCAACCACTATGGAAAGCCGTATGGCGTTTCCTCAAATTAAACGTGGAGCTACCATACGACCCAGCAATACCACTTTTGGGAATGTACCCAAAGGACACAAAAACACTAATCCAAAAGGATACATGCACCCGTATGTTTATTGCAGCACTATTTACAATAGCAAAGGTATGGAAACAACCCAGATGCCCAAAAATAGATGACTGGATTAAGTAGATGTGGTACATATACACAATGGAAGACTATTTAGCATTCAAAAAAGATAAACACATGCAATTCACAGCAACGTGGATGGAACTAGAAGGGATCATGCTCAGCAAAATAAGCCAAAAGTAAAAACAAAAATATCGAATGGTCTTACTTATAACAGGAATATAGGGGAACCAAATACAAGAGTGACAATCGGCGAGAGAGGCGGGAGGATTGGGGTTCAGAACGGGGAGAGGGGAGCACAAGGGAGTATGGTGACGGTACATGGGTGAATTGGTGGTGGGAAACCTATGGGGAATATACAACAATGTAAAAGACATAAATAAAAATAACAACAACAAAAAAGAGCATAAGGGTTTATGGTGACGGTTCACGGGTGAATTGGTGGGTAACCCATGGGGAATACACAAAAATGTCAACAATATAAATTAATTAATTAATTAATTAATTAATAGTTCCAAAAAAAATAAACCAATCTAGCTGTGCATTTTTACTAGGAATCATCAAAGGAGGTACTTGATATCAACTTTCCCATTAATTGTGATGTTAATTTGATCACTTGATTGAAGTGTTGTTGGCCAGGTTTCTCTGCACTATTTCCCATGTTAATTTTATTGGGGATATAAATATTTTATTTCTCTTAATTTTGTCTACTATTTTTGGGTCACCATGATTCTTGTCTGACACAATTAACAATAAGATGGAAGCAAAATCATGATGATTTTCTAATTCTGTTATTTCTTATACATGTATTAGTTTGTAATCTATTGTAAGGAAGAGGTGTTTATTTGTGTCATATCTATTTGGACTCTGTGCTTTTGTTCTATGACCTATTATAGTAAATTCTCATTTCTTTTATTGCTCAATGTCTCATTGATTTTTATTTTTTAAGGCTTTAGTATGCCATCTTCAGTATGTTTATTTCACCAGGCCATCTAAGTATTTAGCTCTTGGGTCCTTTAAATGTGAAGATTGCAGTCCAAAAGACTACCATACTGTTCCCTGGTTGGTAAAACAGTTGCAGTTCCTGCAGTCTAAAATATGGCACAAAAAGAGAGCTAACATATCCTAAAAGCAAAATGGTAAATATATCACAAGTCCTGCTAGTTAAACAAAACAGCTTCTGGCATTTTCCAGTTATTGGGATAGAGAGAGTGAGAGAGGAAAACATTCCTCAGGTCAATAGTTGCATGCCATATGTTTTGGGAATTAGTTAAAAGAGTCCTTAAAGTGGGAAATAATAGGTAACATTACTCTTCTATGTACATTTCAAGGTTTTGATGGTGGCATTAATTTCTGAAATTCCCTTTTAGTCTTGTATTTTTAGCTTCCAATGAATTATGAAAGAGCAGTGCCAAAGATTCCTATATGGCCCTCCTAACCACAGTAATCATTATTCCAAATAGACAAAACAAAGTGGTAATTCCCCTGGGTTTACTGATTGCTATTATAGAACATTCAAAAACTAAAACAGTAGGGCCTCCCTGGTGGCACAGAGGTTAATTTGCAGCACTATCAAGCTTTCACCAACCACTTTGGCAAGAGTCTGATCTCCCCCACCCCCACCAGGGAGCTAACCCACTGGTGCAGCAGACCTCTCCTATCTCGCCCACTGCTCTCCTTAGCAGTATATTTTGGTACATCTGCCTGATCTGCTCCCCACTCTGTCTCTGGTGAATCCTCTCACCCCCTGCACCTCTGGCCTACATCCAAGGTTTTGTATGTGTAAATAAATACATTTTTAAAAAATTATTTATATTGAGGTAATGTTGATGTATAACACTACGTAATTTTTAGAGGTATAGGCCCACAACTGTACAAATGTATGTCATCACAACACATCCATCACCAAAGGCCCACTAATACTCCACCAGAGTCTACTGTTACCCTACCTACATTTGCTCTCTCCTCCCAACCTCCCCTTATGGTAGCCTCAGTATTTTAGATATCAATGATTAGTTTTTGGTCTGTTTCTTTGTTTCTTTATATTCCACAAATGAGTGAAATCATCCAGTATTTGTCTTTTTCTTACTGATTTATTTCATTTAGCATAGTCCTCTTGAGTCCCGTACATGTTACAAATGGCAAGATTTAATCTTTTTTACAGGTGAATAGTATTCCACCCTGCATATGTGTGTGTGTGTGTGTGTGTGTGTGTGTGTGTGTGTGTGTGTGTGTGAGAGAGAGAGAGAGAGAGAGAGAGAGAGAGAGAGAGAGAGAGAGAGAGAATGTGAGTTAGTGTGAGAGTGACATCTTTATCCACGCCTCTGGGTGGTACTTAGTTTGGGTACTTAGGTTGCTTCCTTACCTACCTTAGGTATCATAAATAATGTTGCAGTGAACATGGGAGTGCATATATCCCTTCAAATTAGTGTTTTATATTCTTTGGGTAGAAATTTAGAAAAGGGATTGCTGCATCTTATCGTAGATATACTTTTAATCATTTGAAAAGCTTTCATACAGTTTTCCATGGGGGCTGGACCAATATGAGTAACTACCAACAGTGCAAGGCTTTCATTTTCTCCACACTCTTGTCAACATTTGTTTGCTTTTTGTGTTTTTTTTTAATATGGGCCATTCACACAGGTCGAAAATTATTTTTCATTAAAATAGTTTTATTGAACTACCTGATTTATAGCACTTTATGCATTTCAGGTGTACAACATTATAATTAAACATCTATATAAATTACATCATGATCACTACCAAATATCTAATCTCTATTTTTTAATTTTTTCTGTAGAACTGGGGTTAGACCAGAGGTGCAGGGGTGAGAGGGTTCACTAGAGACAGTGGGGAGCAGAACAGGAGGATCTACTGAAATATACTGCTGAGGGGAGCAGTGGGTGAGAGATGAGGTGTCTGCTGTGCCGTGTGTGGGTTAGGTCCCCGACTAGGGATCAAACTCAGGCCATAGTGGTGATAGTGCTGAGACTCAACCCCTGGGTCACCAGGGAGGACCCCAAATAACTAGTTTCCATTCACCACCTTAATCTATTACACCCACCTTGCTTCCCAACCCTTGCCCCTCTGGTAACTACCTATTTGTCTCTATCTAAGAATTTGTTTTTGTTTTATTTTGCTTTTATTTTTTTTTTAAGATTTATTTTATTTATTTATGCACACAAGAAGTGGGGTATAGGCCAGAGGTGCGGGAGCGGGTGAGAGGATTCACCAGAGACAGAGTGGGAAGCAGAATAGGCGGATCTAATACTGAAATACAGTGCTGAGTGGAGCAGCAGGCAAGAGAGGAGAGGTCTGCTGTGCCATGTGGGTCAGCTCCCTGGGGCCGGGATCAAACTCATGCTGTAGTGGCTGGGATAGCTTGAAAGTGCTGAGACTTAACCCCTTGTGCCAACAGGGAGGTCCTTATTTTGCTTTGTTTTGCCCATCATTGTAGTCACAAGTAAAAGATTTCAGTTTTTTAGATATCTGAGTAGTGTTCCATTTTATATCTAATATACCTCATATTCTTTTTTGAAATTTTCATTTTAATTTGCCGTTACATTTTTTTCTCTTCCATCTTGTGCACGTTCCATTCACACTCCACCGAACCACCCTTGCCAATATCCCCTCTGCCTCCCTGTTTCCCTCCTGACTCCTCATATTCTTTATCCATTCTTCTGTAGATGAGCACTTAGATTGTTTCCGTATTTTGTTTATTGTAAAAACTGCTGCAGTGAACATAGTGTACATAGTTTTTTCCGATTGTTGTTCTCGATTAGTAACCTTTGGGTAAATACTCAGAAGTGTAATAGCTGGATCCTATATGTTGTTTCTTTTTTTTAAGATTTATTTATTTATGGATACAAGAGCTGGGTGAAGGCCACGAGTGTGGGGGAGGGACGAGAGGCTCCACCAGAGACAGAATGGGGAGCAGAACAGGCAGATTGATTGAAATACAGTGTTGAAGGGAGCAGCAGGCGAATCAAGAAAGGTCTGCTGCGCCTGGATCCTATATGTCATTCCTATTCTTAATTTTTGAGGAATCTTTTTGAGGAATTTTTGAGGTAGTTTTCTATAGTGGCTATATGAATTTGTAAAGCCTCTTCAATAAGTCATTTGTGAAATCTGGAAAACCACATGTAAAAGAATGAAACCAGATTACTTTTTTTACAGCATACACAAAAATTAATTCAAAATAGATAAGAGACTTGTATACAATACTATATAGGAAGCTACTAACATCAACCTTAGAGATGTCTTTTGGGATTCAATTCCAAAAACAAAGGAAACAAAGGTGACAAGAATCAAGTGGGACTACATCAAAATATAAGACTTCTGCACAGCAAAAGAAACCATCAGAACAAAAAAGCAACCTACTGAAAAAATTTATATCATACATGCAACAAGGAGTTAATATCCAAAATATTTAGAGAGCTCATAGAATTTAACAACTACCACCCAATTAGAAAATGGGCAAAGGAGCTCAATAGACATTTCACAAAAGAAGTTGTGCAGATGGCTAACAAGCACATGAAAAGATGTTCATCATCACTTATTAGGGGAAAGCAAATTGGAGCCGCAGCGATGTCTCACCTCACGCCTGTGGGAATGGCTGTTATCAAAAAGACACCAAAGAAGTGTTGGAGAGGATGCGGAGAGAAGGGAACCCTTGTACACTGTGGGGGTGTCACTCAGAAGTGCTTTTTGGAGACACTGATGTACCCTCTCCACTCTGTGCACTTCAAACACTTGTTAAAGGGCAAATTTTCTCAGCCTTCTGTGAACCTCATCAAGAGCCCTATCTGAATTTCCATCTCTTGCATTATTTAAAGTGGTTTGTGTGAGAATTTGATATCTCAATTTCAAAGAGAAGACCCACCAGCAAATCTAGTTTCACACAAATAAAACATTAGCCCTGGGTACAGCTGCTCTAGGTAGCAATTTGTATTTGACATGTATTCACGTATTGACTGCTGACATATTCAGCCTGACCTTAAATTGTGGTTTTCTTTTGCAAAAATCACTTTCAGGATCCGTTTCTGTATATCTTCCATATGATGCTTATTACATTTAGATGATTTATAAAGTTGTGGGGTTTTTTGGGGTTTTTTTTTTGTTTGTTTGTTTGTTTGGTTTTTCTATTTAAGTCTCTCTTTTCAGTCTTTGCTTTATAGTTTATCTGTGGTTACAAAGTGGCATATTCCTTGAAGTAAACCCCTTTATTGAGAAGTTGGTTGTTCAAGAGTTTGCTTTATCTTGAAAGTCAGTACCAAATTTGAGTGTGCTACAAAGCATTAAAGAGAAGGGGACATGATTTATCAGACGAGTAAGAAAGAAGCTACTACAGCTGGTCAGGGAAGCTCATTGAGGGCTGAGGTTTTGGGACAACTGAGTTTTGTAATTCCCCATAAACCTGTATCTCATTTTGTAGATCCCACGTGTTTATTACCCACATCCTGACTTTCACATAAGGGTTCTGCAGTATCAGTGAATTCAATTGTCATGCAATTTGGAGACCTCCTCGATAAGATCTTGAGTTAATTAGCTACCTTGTCCCTAGGTGCTGCCAGAAATAACAGCTTTTTAAGGTTATCTGTTGTCCCTTGTTTGGGGCTATTTGGGCTTGTAGATATTTTTCCTTTTAGCACTTAATGCCCTTAAAACATCACCCTGTGCTGCATCTCATAAATTGCTTTTGCCTGTCATGCCTATTATGGGAGCAGCAAGATTCCCCAAACTTGCTTTCAATCAACTCTTTAATCATGGTCATCATAAGGAGTAATTTAATTTTCCATTACATAATGGAGTGTCATGGGCACCTATCTGTCCATCCATTCTTGATAATAGGTTTTCATTGTCTTTAGTACTAAAAACAGATTGTCAGATCACATTTTTCCCATTTTATTAGAAATCTAATGTCCACAGTATGTTCTTAGTACCAAAATCCAAATGCTGAATCAAACAGGTTCTCATTTGAAATTAAAAAAAAAATAATCTCAATTGCAAACAACAGAGAATTCTGAGAGGATATCTGAATACCAGGCTTGGAAAGTGAGCAGAAACCAATATTAGATCAAAAGTAGAAAATAAATACTCACCAAAAGCACTGTCTACTGTGAACATGCACCGAAATTAAGAGATTCAAACAACATATCTAACAAATCTGATGTAGGTAACACATAAAGAACCTTGCACCCAGCAGTGAGAAAGCACCTGTCCACAAATACCATAATATTTTCAGACATGCTGCCTTCCTCTCTAGAAAGAGAGAGGATAGGGATAACATCATTTCCAGGCCTGCCTTTCTTAGAGAATGCTAAACTGGAAATAACAGGTGTCACCAGGTCCTTGAAATTTGTGTAGATAAATTGTTAGACTGATAACTTGTAAATATCAATGGTGCAGATAATTGTACTTAATATGTAATCAATGTGTATGTTGGTTGCTATCATGTTTTTGAGCAAGAAATGAGAGTATAAGTGCTGGCTCAGCAGTTAGTAAGTTTCTATTACCCACCTCTGGGGTCAACAAATCATGTTAGATGCAAATCATTTTAACTGTCTGCATATAGTTGTGGTTCAGTTGGGATTAAAAATTTAATAATATGGAAAATAGTAAGGCAATTTTTAACAATATCATATAAATTTATTATTCCTTATCTGATAGTTGTTAAATGTAAAGATGGTCAATCTAACACCTCCACCAGGTTTAATTATCACTGGGCAGGCAGTACTTTTAATTTGTAACCTTGAAGAGCATTAATTTCTTTCTATTAGATATGTTAATACACAGTTCTATAAAGTTCTGAATTAATTTAGTTGTTTTATAGTCTAGATTGCAAGAAAACTGTTCTAAAAACGTTTCCCACTTGGAGCTGCTTGTCTCTGTGAATTACATTTTTTGAATATGGTACAACTCTAACAAAGGGAATAAACCTGTACCTGGCATCCCTAAATCCCAATTCCTGAACTTTATATTCATATTATTGGTTTCAATGATTTATTTTTGAGTGTTATGGATTTTAATATGTAAAATAAATTTATGCAAACAAAAAAAATTGATAATATGGGCCTCCTTGATGGCTAAGGGGTTAAGTCTCAGCACTGTCACTGCGATGGTCTGCGTTCCATTCCTAGCCAGGGAGCTAACCCACATATGTCTCAGAGACCTCTCCTGTCTAGTCTGATGCTCCCCTTAGCAGTGTATTTCAGTAGATCCGCCTGTTCTGTTCCCCACTCTGTCTCTGGTGAGTCTTCTCACTGCCCCCCCCACCCCTGCCACACACCTCTGGCCTATACCCTAGTTCTTCTATGCAAAAATAAATAAATAAATAAAATCTTTAAAAATTTTTGATAATGTATGGTTTTATAGAATCTTTATAGATCAGCCATTGGTATTCTTACTCCCTTCCCAAATAATCATTGCAGAATTAATCAGAATATTATATTAAAGGTTTTTTAGTGTTGAATCAGCCACATATTTGTTAAAATATCCAGTTTCTGTATAAAATATTTTGATTTTATTGTGTCATAATCATAATTATTTTTTATGACACTTTGACAGCCAAGGTAAAAATTTAAAATTTATGAGTATAGTTCTTATTTTTTATTTTTTAAATCACCTCTTTTAGTTTCGTATATGGTCAAAGTTCTACTTTGCAGTCTTTTTATACAGAAAGTAATTACATTCTATTTAATTTTTTGAACATCAACTAATATTTAATAAATACCCAGCAGCCACAAGACAGTGTAATAGCATTCTTCTGTTTAAATGCCTATTTATTCCAAGATTGCAGTATCTTTTGAAGATGCTTAGAATCTTAGCAGTTTCACAATATGAAAAACATAATAGTTCCCTTATGAAGAATTAACACTCTTTAAAATATCCCAGAAACCAAAGAAAAAGAAACATCATGTCTCTGAATATTAATAACTCCCATAGTTGTAATTTCTTACAGAAAGAACTTTTTTTTAGATATTAAAGAGCATTCAGAATAGTTCCAGCATACTAAAAAGAAAGTGAATAATAAAAGGAAAAATACTGTATTGAATATTGACAAAGTTTAATAAGTACTTAAAAAATTGAATTCTGCTTACTATGAAATTAGTAGATGAAACTTTCTGAGGGAGAAAAGGGACATTAATATTAATTATATAAATAAATCAGTAGGATTATCAAGCAGAAAGAGATGTCTTATCCTACAACACATATCTTAAATCTGAAAATATTTCCAATAATAAAGAGCACACAATCTCAGGATAGTGTTGGGCTGCAAATTCCTTTCCACTGGTGGACAGGTGGGGTGGGGTGAATATTGAGTCAAAGAGTATTAGCAAATCTGACAACTTGGCACAGACTGAAGGGCTGACTCTGGCCCTATCTGAAAGACTATTACTATTTTCAGTTGGATAACAAAGTATATAGCCTGAGCTTTGTTTATGTAAAATTATGTATTAGGAATGTATGGGCAATCATAAGTTACAACACTGCCAGAATCTCTCTGCTACCAGGAAGAATATCATCTCTAGCCGAGCAGCACTGACTGATCCTAGGGGCATCATTAGGAGTGGTGATTTGAACAATAGTTGGATCAGGCAAAGGACTTACAATCCTTGATTGTGCACTTGATCTCATACAATTCTGTTAGATATCCTGTTGGTGGAGAGATCTATGTGGGGTAGACTCATTAAGTGTCCTGACTGCTTATATTTGCTACAAGAGATTTAAAAGCTTTTAGCATTGGGTAGAAAAAAAGACATGTGAAAATCACATCTTTTCAGTAGATAGTGTGCTCTCCGGAAGGCAAGCAGAGAAACTTGCCAAGAAAAAAATTGCCAACATAGGCAAGTATCTGTCTATGTCATCATTCTTTCCATTGAGAGAAGCAGTGGAAAGAACCTTTTTGATATGAAAGGATTTGTAACCCTGGTCTTCAGGATAATGGAGACTAACATAGATGTCTTGATCAGATAGAGATTATAGATTATATTCTACTCTAAAATACTAGGCAAAGAGTGTCTCAGTCATTTAATCTACCTGTTAAAAATAATTTATCTGAGAAATCATTAGAAATTGAAAAGCAAAGGAGTGTTCTGTACTTCTCATTAAAACAAAAATGCATTGATGTTAGTGAGTGAGTTAGATACCTGTCCTGCTACCTAAAACCAAATCCAGTATTTCCCAATGTGGAACAGATATGATTACATTGTCATAAAACTAAATGTGGCTCTACGAGTTTTCAATATATGAATTTATGAAAGTGCCCTCTGTGATAGAAATAGCTGTGCTCATTGAATGCTGCTTCAGGCACTTTTCTCAGCACCTTACATGATTTACCTAATTTAGTCCTTTCAGTAACCTTTCAAATGAGGGACAATCATTATCCCCATTGTTACAGATGAAGAATTTAGAATTTAAGGTAGTTATCTTACCCACATTATTGGTGGAGCTGGGACCAGAATCCAGGTGTGGCTGACTCCAGATCTTTGCTCTTATTTAATCTGTACTGCTACCAATGTGATTGGTACTTGATTCTGTTGATAGGGAAAATGTGAGAGAGAAATGTGTATTTATTCATTTATTTTTTTTAAGATTTATTTTTTATTTTTGCATACAAGCTGGGGTGCAGGCCAGAGGCATGAGGTGCTGAGAGGGTTCACCAGAGACAGAGTGGGAAGCAGAACAGGCAGATCAACGGAAATACACTGCTGAGGGGAGCAGTGGGCGAGGCAGGAGAAATCTTCCTCGCCATGTTGGATTCTCCCTGGCCAGGCATCAAACTCGCGCTGTTGCAGCTGCCAACAGCAACACAGTGCTGCTCTTAACAGGTTGCGCCACGAGGGAGGCCCTATTATTAATTTATTTATATGTTGGTTAATAAAAGTTTTTCCTTGTGATGGGAACTTCTAAGATTTATACTTATCAACATAAATTTAACATACAGCAGAATTAATTATAGCCATACTGTCATGCATTACATTCTCAGTAAGTACTTCCTGTAACTGGAAGTTTTTACCTATTCATCATTTTATCTAATTCCTCCATTCACTCTTCCCCAACTTCTGATAACCATATATCTTAACTTTCTTGAATTTGTTATTTTTTAGATTCTGCTTATAATTATTTCTCCTTATAAGTATATTGCTTTTGTTTTCCTCTGTTTCACTTATTTCACTTAGTAAATGCCTTCAAGGTCTACCCATGCCAAGCAAGATTTCCTTATATTTTATGTTTGAACAACATTCCATTATATATCCATGTATATAAACAGATATCTATATGTATTTATATAGTTGTCCATTATATAATCCATTTTAATAGCATTCCATTAAAATATATATTATATACATATATATCTCATATTTTCTTTATTTCCTTTGGATATATAGCCAGGATTGTCATATGATTGTCCTATTTTTAAGTGGAGCTAGAATTTGAACATTCTGTGTTCTATTTGCTTTAACTTTGCTAAAGATTTTAGTGTATTTTGGCATACTGAGAAATCCAGCAGCAACTCATCCCTCTCCACAGAATATCTTGGTTCTGTGGGAATAGGTATGTTGTTCCAGAGAACACTGGTATCACCATGAGCTAGGAATTACAGGTATTGGTACCAAAGAGATTCTCTGGGAAAACAATCCCACAGATATCATGGACTTAAGCTGAAGAAGACAATTTTGTTAGTAGACATTTGTTCAATATATAACTTACTAGGAGTATCTCAGATGGAGATAAAACAAGGTAATTCCTCAGCAAAATAAAGTCAGTAGACTGAATGTGCTACTGCATTGAGTAGACAGTAAGTAGACAATTGAAAATCAGTAATACCACCTGCTGGAATGTTTTTCAAATGTAAAATAGCAGAACTGTAGGTATGTAATTTCATGAAAGCTCATATACATTAAACTTGGGAAAAGGTGAATCGAAGCGAAAGACATTTTAAAACTAAAGTTTGCAAGTACTTACATGCACTAAATTGACAGTTTCAGAATAGCCAATAGAACAAACCCACAGAGAGCAATGCGTTGACTGCTTGCTCTAGCAGATTAGTCATAACCACTGCCATTGTAAGTACTATACTTTGGATGTCTGCAATTTGGAGAAAAGGCAATGGACAGGAATGTTCGATGAAATACAATAGTGGCTGATGCCTTCAGGTGGAAGCTGTTTTAATCCACTAGAGTTTTGTTGTGTTTTTTTTAACCATTTTCCATTGTTACATAATTCACACACCATACAACTCACCTAGTCACAGTATGTACAATAGTTTTCAATATGTTTGCAGTTTCAGTCATCACTACTTTCTGACTCCAGGGTATTTTTAGTTATCCCTAAAACTCCTACTTCACAGGGGGCATTCACTATTTCTTCACAACCATTCTCTACTGCCCCAACCCCAGACAACCACAGATCTGCTTTCTGACTCCATAATTTTCTCATTCTGATACATTTAATATAAAAGGAATCATATGATAGGTGTTCTTTTCTGTCTGGCTTTTTTCATTCATCATGATTTCAAAGTTAATTTTTTGTCACTGCAGTATCAGTACATCATTACTTTTTATGTTTGACTAAATAACATTTTGTTGAATGGATGGACTACATTTTGTTCACCCTTTCACCATTTAATGGCCATTTGTTTCCATTTTTGTCTATAATGCATATTGCTGCTGTGATTATTCATGTATATATTTCTCTGGGGGTGTTTTCATTTTCCTGTGTATGTATATAGAAGTAGAATGACCAGCCGAATGGTCATACAGTAACTTCTATTTAAAATTTTAAGTAATTGTCAAACTAGTTTTTAAGCAGCTGTATCATTTTACACTCCTGCCAGCTATGTATGAGGGTCCAATTTCTTTATATCCTTTCCAAAACTTGGTGTTATCTTTTTCATTATAACTATCCATGCAGGTACGAAGTGGTATCTCAGTTTGATTTTTATTTGCATTTCCCTGATGGTTAATGATACAGACTATCTTTTCATTTGTCTTTTTGCCATCTACACATTCTCTGCATTTCTTTGTCCCTGTGATTGACTTGTTTTTTTTTTTTTTTTTTTTTTTTTTTTTTTTTTTTTTTTTTTTTTTTTTTTTTTTTTTTTTTTTTTTTTTTTTTTTTTTTTTTTTTTTTTTTTTTTTTTTTTTTTTTTTTTTTTTTTTTTTTTTTTTTTTTTTTTTTTTTTTTTTTTTTTTTTTTTTTTTACTGTTGAGTTTTGAGAGACCTTCTGGATATCTAGTATATTAACTGTGATGAATTTGTTTATTAGTTTTAATTTTGGTGTGTACATCCCTAAGATTTTCTATATCCTCTTTTCTTTTTTTTTTTTAAAGATTTATTTTTTATTTTTATACATACAAGCTGGGGTACAGGCCAGAGGCGTGGGGCGGCGAGAGGGTTCACCAGAGACAGAGCGGGGAGGAGAACAGGCAGATCAGAAATACACTGCTGAGGGGAGCAGCGGGCGAGGCAGGAGGGGTCTGCCGCACCATGTGGGATTCTCCCTGGCTGGGCATCGAACTCGCGTCGCCGCTGCCGACAGCTCCATAGCGCAGCGCTTAACCGCTGCGCCACCGGGGAGGCCCTATATCCTGTTTTCTATCTGCTGTTTTCAGCAGATACTGGTTTCCCAGTATATGAAATACCATTTAATTCATCAGGAGATATAGTTTCACTTATTTCCTATTTAGTTATGAAAAGCATGTTTATTTCAGTGTTTAAATGTTTTTCCCAAAAAATACACATGTGGCAAAATAATTAAGAAATTAAAATTAATATTTTAATATTAAAATCACATATTTTAATAACTATAATTCTACAATTAGATATGTGGAATTCCCAACCCCCCCCCCCTTGTTCTCAGGACATTTGTCTTGGTGCCCAGAGTTCCTAGTGGTCAAGTTAAAATGTAGAGTCAAGCAGGGGGCCTCTCAGCAGACAAAGTCTTGGTATGAGGAACATACTGGGAAACCAGTATATGCTGAAAACAGCAGGCGGACTTTATGGCCAGATTAGCATAACCAGCTATTTTACCTTAACAAAAAATTAAGTGAGAACAGGAACTAGAGATAGGATGTTTTGATCAGTGGGAACAATGGAACCCCCCAGGCAACAGCCCCTATTCACTCTCCTCTAGCTTGTGCCAGACAATTATGCATCCCCCAGCACATACCTTCCGCCATGAACTTGCCCAGCTTCCCTAACCCCATGCCCAATATATGTGATACTGCCCTTGGAAAGGGGCTGTACTTCTGAGTTGGGAGCCCCTCTAGGTCTCTCTCTCTACTTGGATTTGGAGTTGCCTTTCCTCCATCCTGTGCTTCTCCTAATGTTGCTGCCCATGAGGCAACAAAATAGTTTGTAAGGGGTAGTATCAATTTCATGAAACAAGAGTTGATAACATGAAATATGAATTATTTAAATATATAAATAGTAAAATATCCCTTGTCCATACTACAGGTTGAGGAAATTAAACTCGTCATCTGAAAGTTATATGTGATAAATTTTCTCATCCCTACCACCAAGAACTAAGTCTTTATTGATTTTAACTCTTTACTATCTGTTAGTAAAGAGTTTTCAGTATTTATTTTTATTTCATTGAGGTTGACATTGGTTTAAAACATTGTGGGCCTCCCTGGTTGCACAGGGATTAAAGCCTCAATGCTCTCCAGCTATCATCAGCCACTGTGGCATGAGTTTAATCCCTGGCCAGGGAACTAACACACATGGCGCAGCAGAACTCTTCTGTCTCATGCGCTGCTCCCCTCAGCAGTGTATTTCAGCAGATCTGCCTGTTCTGCTCCCCACTCTGTCTCTGGTGAATCCTCTCATCCCCCCACACCTCTGGCCTACACCCCAGTTCTTGTATGCATAAATAAATACAAATCTTCAAAAAAGAAAAAAAAACAAAAAACAGTGTGCATTAGAGGTATAGGATATCCTCCTTCAGATATTGTTTCTAAACCACACCCACCACCAAAACTTCCAGAATCTACCACCAAAGTCCATTTGCTTCTTCCCCACTTTGTTCTCACCCCTCCCCGCCATTTTTGGTAACCTCACTTCTACCATCACATTTTCAGGGTACTTATTAATTAGGCTTTAGCTGACTCTTTGTTTCTCCTTAGCCATGTATAAGTGACACCATCCTGTATTTATCTTTCTCCTTCTGACTGCTTAGCATAGTCCCTCCAGCTCCATCCGTGTTGTCACATGGCGAGAGTTCATCTTTTTTTATTTTTTATAGATGAGTGGTATTCCATTGTGGTTCTATAACACATCTTTCTGATCCAATGATCTGTTCTGGGGCACGTAGGTAGTTTCTTTAGGTCTGACTATTGTAAACAGTGCTGCAATGAACATAGAAGTGAGTGTCTGTTTCCCTCATGCCCCTTCATGACAATTACTGAGTCTGCGTGGCTATCTGTGGAGGGGTCTACGTTTGTATGCTGTCCTGGAGAAAACCTAAGTCTGCTGCCCCATTCTGCTGTTCACTGGGGTCCCCTCTGGATTTTATTTGTATAGTATGCTTTTCATCTGTTTTTCTCAGAAGTTTTGTTTGTTTGACTTTGTTCTGTTGCAATCTAGTATGAGTATGTGGAAGAGATGAGCTCAAAGTTTTAACTCTGCCCCAAGCTTGCTCAACCCCAGAAGGCCTCCTTTTATCTCCATTTCCACCGCTGGTCACTTCACTTAGGACTGTATTACATGGCACATAACTATTACGTTAATGTCTTAGTTTATATGCCCTCTTCAGTTTCTTCTGATGACTAATATTTCCCTAAGATCATATTTCTTCTTAAAATGCATTAAACCATCCCTATTATTCACAGCATAAAACAGTATTACATTTTCATTGCAAGCATAGACCCTTATGATCCATTCCTTATTCTTGCTCTCTTTCTAATTTGGAACTAGTTTAAATAAAAAATTCTACCTTTAAACTGCCCAGTGATTTTGAACCTGGGTGGAATGGACAAGTAAGATTGATGAGACTAAACAATTACTCAGGATATACAGGTAGTTGTGGAGCTCTGACTCAAACCCATGAATGAAGACTCATCGTCTTTCTTCTACCCACAGTGTCCTATTGTAATTTTAGACTGTTATGATGATTCAGATGGATCTTTGAAGTCAAGTTTATTGACGTGACACTGGCCATCACTCTGGGTGTGTGTCAGTCTATATATTTAGATTAAGGTGGAAATTTTTCAAGGAATCATATCTAATGATATAGCCCTAATATTTTCTTAGGAATCTGCCACTTCATACACTGTACATCAGTACTTAAAATAATTTGAGTTTCTGACTATATGAATTTTGAATAATGGGACCTTCATTCAAATTGTTACATAGTCTAAATTCATAGATGGGATGAAAGCTAATAAATATTAAATTCAATTCAAACTTCTAGCAAAAGATTTTGCCTAGGTTTTGATAAAAGTCAAATCATCTAACCATCATTTTAAGCACTTGCTACTTTTTTGATTAGTAATGACAACTATAACTGCATTGTGTAATTAAAAGATTAATTAACTACAATAATAACGATCACAGATTCTGGTTGCCTTCAAAATCTGTTTCCATAATGGCATAATCCAGAACATAACATATATGGAAAAATTTCAGATGGAGTGAAATAATAAATTGATAAAATTTCATTGTTATTAATGATGTTAGATCACAAATAAGCATTTTTATAAGCTAAATATCTCAATTTAAAAAGTAAATAAGGATTGTTTGGGGTCTTTTACAAATTGTTCATTTTTGGGCCTTGTCCTAAAACTATAGGGTAGATTTACTTTACAGTCTTCTTACTTTACAATGTCCTCTCACATGCATTAATTCTTACCAAGTCACCTTTCACCTTTTATCTGAATGCAGACCATAGCTTTTATGCAATTTTCTTAGCATTCATAGCATTCAATTTACCCTTACCTCTGCGAAGCTTTTGGCCAGTTACCCACTTACCTAATATATTCCATAATTCAAAGATCCTTCTGATCTAGGAAGGGAAGATAACATCACTATTTCCGAGGATCTCATAGCACCCCCTTTACACCTCCATTATAGGTCTTATATGATATTTTGGTTATTTTCTTATTTGCTAAATAATTGTCTAATCTGTTTCATACAATAATTGATTTGAATTTTCACAGATACAAGGAAGAGATCGTAAAGAAAACTTGAAATTCACTAATATGAAAAAACACTGATATGGAGAAAGGTCCACCATAATAGTAATCTTTAAGTTATGTCTCTGAGTTAAGTTTACAGTCAAACAAAACGAATAGGGTAATATCAGTATTAGGAAAATATATTAATAACATTTGATTCTAAAATTAATTTCTTGTGTGTTTACTGCTTGCCCACATAGTGATAACAGAATGTCAACTACTGTTTGGAAGCAACTATTAAAAAAAAATAGTGATTATTTTCATAAAATTCTTTCTTATGGAGCTTACATTTTATAATCCCAAACACAATGTCATTGTACAATTTAACAAAAATACGTACACGCAGATTAGTATGTTGATTCAGGAGTATTTTTTTTAAGATAGAATATAAAGTATGCACAATGGAGTGTTATAGTTTTAGTTAAAATGTCTTTTTTTTTTATAACAACTATGCATTTGTTCTTTATTTGTAATTGAGGTAATACTGGGGTACCTCATCAGGTATTATTACCATAATGCACATGCCACCAACTCGCCCATATTTTACCACCACAGACCACTGTGTTTCTTTCCATTTGTTATTCCCCCCCCCACACTCCTTTCCCCCTTGATGTTTTAGATCTGTAGTCAGCTACCAAGGGTTAGTTTTCCACCTATATTTATCTGGCTATTTAATTAGTTCCTTTATAGTCCACATATTAGTGATACCGTCTGGTATTTATCTTTCTCCTCCTGACTTATTTCACTTAGCATTAGCCTTTCAAGGTCCTTCCATGTTGCTGTGAATGGCATGAATTTATCTTTTTTGATTGTTGTGTATCATTCCATCTCTCACACACACACACACACACACACACACACACACACACACACACACACACACACAGATCCACTCATTCATCTCATTTGTTCTTGGGCACATAGGATGTTTCCATAGTTTAGCTATCATAAAGTGCACTGCAATAATATGGGAGTGCAAGTTTCCTTTCAAATTAGTGTCTTTGAATTTTTTTGATAGATGCCAAAGAGTGGAATTACTGAGTCAAATGGCAGTTCCATGTTTAATGTATTGATACATCTCCATACTGCTTTCCATGGGGATTGGACAGTTTGCATTCCCACCAGCAATGTAGGAAGGTCCCCTTTTCTCCACATCCTCACCAGCACTTGTTATTTCTTGTCTTTTTGGTATCAGCCCTCCTATGGGTGTGAGATGGTATCTCATTGTGATAATGATTTGCATTTCTCTAATAAGTGGTTGTGAACATTTCTTCATACGCCTGCTGGTCATTTAAATGTCTTATTTGGAGAGGTGTCTGTTTAATTCTTTTGTTTATTTTTTGATTGGGTTATTTGTTTTTGTTATAGTTTCCTGATTTCTTTGTATAGCTATGATATCAGTCTTTTGTCAAATGTATGGTCTGCAAATATCTTCTATTCAGTTGGGTGTCTCTGTTTTAGTAATGGTTATATAGAGAAGTATTTTAGATTGATGTAGTCCCAGCTGTTTATGTTCTCTTGTTTTCCTTGCTGTTAGGTATGAATCCCTAAAGGCATCACCAAACCTTATGAAATGTTTTGCCTATGTTTTCTCCTATGTATTTTATGGTTTCAAGTTTTATATCCAAGTCTTTGATCCATTTTGAGTTGATTTTGGTGTATAGTATGTGAATATGTTCTAGTTTTATTAAAATGTCCTTTGCATTAGTGAAAGATACTGTGTTTTAAAGTTTCTTGTAAATAGTTACAGTAACAGGGCGATATCAGACACATAGAAAGTGATGATCAAATAAATGAATGAAACATACTGGTCATAAATGAATCAACATTGGTCAGTACTTAGCATCTTATGTTCTTATTTTATACCTGTGAACGTGAAATGATAATCCTAGCCAGATGGGAAAACAGTTCTGTTTTGATTTGCATATATTAGCATGTGCTCTTATACATTACTATCATACACGCATTGAGTTTTATTTTTATTCTCTTCAACAACCGGTACAGTTGATTAAATTTATGACATTTCCCTATTCTCCATTTATTAATTCAGGCCTTTTTGTTTGAGTAGCAGTGCGTATTTGTATGCATTTAGTTCAGTTTTTCCCAAAGTAGGCATCCAACGTATTCCATTAGTCCTTATTAAGCTATTCATTTTCCATTGTTACATTTTGTTTGAACAATTTCATTTTTCAGGTTTTCTCATTTGAATTATCAGTCTTGGGACACTGATTTTCACATCACAACCTTGACTGAATTTTTTCCTCTGTTCAATTGCAATGAAGTTGAGTTTTAGTGACATGAGGTTAAATTTGGGTCAGCTATAGTTTTGTCTGCTCTTGGACACTTTCCATAGATAAAAAGCATACTAGGTTGTACTTTTCTATAACTGAATTAATTATAGAATATGCAGTATGCAGTATTATAAAATTTCTGTAGCATAATTGGGATCCTAAATACCTTTTATAATATTTCTACCCAAAAAGTGGTGTGGAATTCAAAATTTCACTATAACTGTTAAACTTCTAAGAAGTGTGAAAGAATAATGGAATACAATAGGGACTTAAATATTCTCAACTATTTCATAAGCTAATCGTGAAATAAATTATTGGGTGAATGTGAATGTTACTTGCATACAGAACAATTTGCATTAAGTATTTCCTAATGATTCAAAAAATTGAAAAGGCCAAATTTTAATGCTTGCTTTTCTACTAATATAGCTTCTTTAGCAAGCATGAATCTTATCAAATTGTAGATATTGAGGCTTTTCAGTTGCTCTTTCTTAGGTAACATATTTCTTAGATAAAAAGCTCAGGTAAGAACTCTTACAAATTTGAAAGTATTCTGTTCCTCTCCTTACTGGTTTCCATTGCATTCATAAACTTCATTCATAATAATGCATTTATTTCATTTTCTTTTTTCATTGGGTTTTGAAATTCGTGGACTGCACTGAAACATTTAGAGCTTTTACGCATGATGTGTAGGTGCTAAAACTGTTAACTTTTCAATATTTCTAGTTCATTGTGTTGGCAACTTTTGGTCATACTACTCATATACAGTGGTTTTGAAAGAGTCCAGTAGCTACAGGGCTTGTGTTGCACAACTATGATTTTATTCAGGCAAAGAGAAATTCAAGAAATAAGTCCGACTTTCTAAATGATAAAAGAAAGTTGTTCAAGAAAAGGTGAGCATAAAAAATAGACTATAAAAATAAACTAAAACATATAAGTAGAATTATTGATCTCCATTTTAGAACTTGAATCTTATTTTTCTTTCATTCAACTATAAAAAAATTTTTGAGAGTAACTGGCCCCATTTGATGGAAATATTCAAAGTAATTTCAATAAAAATGACTGGTTTTGTTTATGGTAGAATTTGAAAAGCTAATTCCACACTTTACATGGAAATCTAGAGTGATAGACTATCAAAGGCTATTGAAAAAGAACAAAATGGGAAGATTTTCACTATCAAATACCATTGTGTGTTTTACAGATAAATAAGAAAATGTATTGGTGTGATGATAGATGAAAAGGATAAAGGAAATAATAGACTGTACAGAAAATGTGACACACACACACATACAGTGCCACTTGATTTATAACAAAGTTGATACAGAAAATGGGACAGTAGTGTTGTCAAATAATTTTTGTGGGGTCAATTGGATGCTGGTACATTAACAGCAGACATGTGAATCTAACATTACACTATATATAGAGAAAAATCTGTTCCTGATTGATTATAAATAAGGATCATATAATTAGACATTTAAACTTGGAAACTTATGAAAGCATAAAGAGATATTATTAATAATTACACTGGAGAAATAAAACAAACCTTGGGACTATAAACAGAAAAATGCCTTTAACAATAAATATAGGACTAAAAATAAAAGACAACATGATGAAATTTGCAGACAATAGTATAAAAAATACACTGATGACTTAATAGAAAACAGTGGGGAAAACCCAGAGATGATATGAATAAATTTGGGAAGTATTTCATGTTAGTAATAGGAAGATCCAATATATTCAGGATGGCCGTTCTTTCTGATTTGATCTATAGATTCAGTGTTATCTGAATCAAAAATTTTGTGGATCTTGAAAAACTGCTTCCTCAGCCTCTTCAAACCCTCTCTCCAAACTTCTCAGTTCCAACTTTGCCAGAAAAAAACTTTATCCCTCAGTTATTAGTAAGCCTACAGTTTCTTTTTACTCTAAAGAGTTGTAGTTTCTTGTGTCTAGATTCTTCAGAACCATGTTTTTTCTTCTTCCAAAGGCTAATTAATGCTTCCAGCTTATAGACAGTCATTCCTGGAATGTCATCTACAAAACCTGGTTTAGTTACGCTTTGTGATAATTTAATAAATTTAGAAAACCACATGAGAAATTTAGAAATTTATTTATAATTTAGTTCCATGAGACAGAACCATTTGGTTCACCATTTCACCCCCATTTTTTGCCCAATGTTTGACACGCAGGAAGTCTTCAGTAAGTATTGATCTGATTGTTGGTTTACAATCTGTTAGCTAGCTTCTGCTTGCCTGCCTTCATAAACAAGGGACCCATGGCATTACAAAAATCCTGTTTACAATTTGAGACAACACTAATTGGAAAAATGTCAAGTCTTATTTATTTATTTTTTATTTTACAATTAAGTTTTAGAACTACTAAAAATCATTATCTGTATATACTAATTAAGTTTGTACAATTCTGTCCTTCACCTTATAATTTATCCCCTTTACCTAATTTACCCATCCTCTATCAATCTTCTCTTCTGATAAACACTAATTGATCCTAAAATCTAAAAATTTATTTTTGTTTTATTTACTTCATTTGTTAGTTTGGTTCTCTATAGAACACCTATAAGTGAAATCAAAATGGTGTTTGGACCGACTTACTTCACCTAAGCATAATACACTTTAGCTCTATCCATGTTGTGCAAATGGCAAAATTTTGTATTTTCAATAGCTAAGTAGTAGTCCACTGTGTATATATTCTACATCTTTATCCACTCATAAGTCAACGGGTACTTAGGCTGTCTTCAGCTTTTGGCTATTGTAAATGATTCTGCAGTAAATGTGACAGTGTATATACCTCTTTAATTAGTTTTATAATTTTTTTTGGGGGGGAATGAATACCAGAAATGGGATAATTGGTTCATATGTAACTTCATTTTAAATTTTATGAGGAATATCTATGCCACTTTCCATTACGGCTGCAGCAATTTACATCCTCCCTTTTTCCCACTGTGTTTAGGTTTCCCTTCTCTTGCCACATCCTTTCCAACACTGATTGTTTATTGATTTTGAAATTATAGGCATTCTCAGAGGTGTGAGATGATATCTCATTGTTTTGACTTGCAATTAATTCCCTATTAATAAGTGATGATGAACATCTTTTCATGATTTTGCTGGCCATCTGTATGTCTTCTTTGAAGAACTATACAGAACCTCTACTAATCAGGCTTTTTGTTATTGACTTTGACTTTTTCTCTTATTTTGGATATTAACTGCTTGTCCGTTGCCGGATGTATAAATATCTCTTCCTATGTAGTAAGATTTCTTTCTTTTTTTTTTAAAGATTTATTTTTTATTTATACATACAAGCTGGGGTACAGGCCAGAGGCATGGGGCGGCGAGAGGGTTCACCAGAGACAGAGCGGGTAGCAGAACAGGCAGATCAGAAATACACTGCTGAGGGGAGCAGCAGGCAAGGCAGGAGAGGTCTGCCGTGCCATGTGGGATTCTCCCTGACTGGGCGTCGAACTCGCGTCGCTGCTGCCTACAGCTCCACAGCGCAGCGCTCAACCGCTGCGCCACCAGGGAGGCCCAAGATTTATTTCTTTTTAATGATAGTTTCATTCTATGGAAGTTTTTTAGTTAGGTATTGTTCGTTCCATTTATTTATTTTTGCTTTAGTTTCTTATGCCATTGGAAATTTTCTCTTCAATTTCTCTCTCCTAAAGATAGTGAATATTAGATTATTAGCGATTGATTTTATTTCATAATTTATAATCCTGTATGTCCATATATATGATGAATATGATTAAGATCAATAAGTGGCATTATGAGTGAAATCATTAGTTTGAAATATAACAATTATATCCAAATTGGGTTGAACTTTTAAATTATGGCCTTCTTTATCTTCTGGCACAGCATCCATTATACACAATTCTGATGACAGCTATCACTTACTGAAAGTATCCTCTTTGTTGTAAGTGTTGTAAGTATAGTAACTCATTTATAAAGATAAGTTTAGAAGGCAATAAAGCATAATGTTACTATGTTATTATGTAAATATAGTTATTTACTTTGTAATACATCTAGATAGTGTTAATAATGCTATAATTTATTAGTAACATACTGAGTATTTAACTGAGCTTTGGTGTGGACTTGGGCAAGTTGTGTCTGGGAGCTGTGCTGCTGTGGGCAGGGGATTGAATTCCATCTTTGATATAGAAGCTCTTCCAAATGGTGAATGAGGGAATCAGAAATGAGTGCTGGGTAACAAAGCAACAAACAAACAAACAAAAAATAAGCATTACTTGCTTCTGAGTCTAGAACTATTTCAACTACCCCACAGTTTAACTTTACTTAGAAGTACAATTCAAGCCCTAGTATGTAAAATATATGGACTTCAACAAATTCACAGTCAGTATCTCCCCTTGATTTCATAGATTCTTCTCACTCTCAGGTGCTATGAAGATTTTCTCTTAGAGAAAATATTTTGATTTCTCACTTATGAAAGGAAAACTGGTTTTTCTATTTACTATGTAAGTTATAAAACAAAGTGTCAATGTGACAAGCTAATTGAAAATTTCACTGTTCTCTCTCAGAAGCCACACTGCTTTCAAAATCACAGTTCAAGGTGCAAATTCTTATGTGTGTCTTAAACTATAACCAAATCACAATATCTTGAATTTTAAGATAAGGGAATAAATAGCTATTACTCGTTCATATGATAACAATATTAAAATGAAATTCAATTTGTATTTCTCTGGAAAGGAAATGAATATTTTCAATGTAGTATTGATATTAAAGTTCTATACCTAAATATTGGAAGACACTTATAAGATCTGTGCATCATGATAATTAATGGTAATTAATTTATGATAATTAATTTAATGCTAGCAAAATTCCAGTATATGCGTTACTTACTTTGGTGGGTGTTGGGTGTTTTGAGAAACAGTTTGTACATTATTTTTGTCATGCTGTGCCACACTGTTCTTTTCCCTAGCAAAAATAAGTTCCAGAAATTCAGCAGCTTAGAACTTTTGAGAGATAGTTTTATTAAATGACATTAATTACAAACCTCTCCAGATCATCTTATATTTATATATTCTTGTTCTAAAATAAGTGTCTTAATTAGCAAGTGAAATATTTTTCACAATTATATAATATATAGCACAAGGAAAACATGTACTTGCTGTTTTTATTTTATCAAATACAAAGTAGTTTATTGAGAATATTATTCAGACTTGGGTTTATAACCTGTAATCCACAGATAAGCTAAAAAGTGTTGATGAATGCTTAAATTACAAAAAAAAATTGACTATTATTATAAAAATAATTTCTATTTTTTTCTGGATTTCTAAAATTAAATTAGTAGGGAATTATATATCATACACAACTTAAGAATCATTATTTCTGTCTCAAATCACCATTGACTTGTTTCACAGTATGCTTATAATAAGAGTTGACACGTATTTGACACTTTGTACCAACCATTAGTTTGTGTTCTTCATATAACAACTCATCAAACAGTCTCAACAATCTTATGTTGTCAACTCTAATTTTATCTACATTTTATATACATGTGCGAAAACTGAGTCATAGAGGCTTAGTAATGAGCCCAAATCACCCAGCTAGTGACTGACAGGCAAAGATTTGAAGCTCAATAATAATGTATAATGTAAAATGACCTTTGCTTAGAGATTCGTGTGGTTTAACTTATAAGGAGAAGGCATTTATTTAATCACTTTATATATTTTATCTCATGATTATCACAATAACATTAAATTTTAATGTAGCTTATTGTCTGTAATACATAGTAGAGAAAACTAGGACTTTAATGGTTTCAATAACACAGGAATAAATAATATGTATACCACTTGGCTTGTAGAGATTGCCCAGTGATTTCTCATTCTTCCTGAAGGCATTAATGCAAAACATATATGAAAGACTTGAATAAAGAAAGTTTGTTTTATGACTGTAGGGTTTGTGTACCATATCAGAACGTTTAGAAAAGCAGTGAAGACAGTGGAGAGGAAAAAGCTCAGTATTAACGTTCCTATTCAAGAGATAGTGTCATGAAAGGAATTAATATGGATAGCCGGAAAAGAAATTTTGTATCTACTTGATACCAATTTTCATTTCAGTGGCTAACCAGTTATAATTTTCCTCCATATAATGAAACAGGTCAGCTTCCATTTTGTGTACTTTTCTCTAAAGTCGCTATGTTGATGAGTCCAAGATTCTTTAAAAGCTTTGTATCCTTAGAGATTTTTACTTGAATTTATTGACTTCATTTCATTTTGCATAGAAGCCATTCAGCTCAGTAGCATCCACTAAAAGTTAACTTTCTTTAAAACTACCTTGGAATTCCTAATCAGTTTAGATGTTTGACTCACAAATCTTAAAGAAAATCTGCAGATGTTTGTGTTATTTATGCTCATTGTTTCCTATCTTCTGGCTTCCTCATCTCCACCTAAAGTAAATCTTCACTTTCCCCAGAAGAACATGTCCGCATAGTACCCTGGGAGATCTGCCTGCTTTAGGCTTTCAGGTGCTATTTCTGATGAGAGCTCCACTCCTTTTTCCTGTTGTCCACCTTTATCCTCTCTCCAGTTCTTGTATTTCCTTGTAACACTTTTTCTCCCCTTACTGTCTTTAAACCAGGCTCATATTTATCTTCAACCTTTGTGCTTTATAAATCTCTGCCAAAAACCTATCTAAACATGAATAGAAACTTTACTGACCACAGTATTCAATACATACTATTCACCCACAAGGATCTTTGTGAAACCTGGTGGTGGATTATGAAAGGCTTTTTAAGGCAATGGATGGAACAGGGGCCATTAGGAACAGACCAAGATTTCTTTTTTTATTAGCTATGCAACTATTTTTCAGTTACTTAGTGCATTGAAGTTTGCTATTTTATGCTAATAGTCCTACAGTTATTTTGAAATAGTATATGTGATTTTGCAAACTGTAGCTTGCTAAGCAAATTATAAAAGTGAGTTAAAGAAACTGGCCATTCTTGGATCAATGTAAAATGTGACATATGGCTAAGTTATGAATAATCCAATTCTGCACAGTTGAGGTTCATTTCAAACAATTTAAAATTTATAGTGTTATGGATACATAATTCTTAATCCTTCACTCATTTTTATTTTTTTTATTGAGGTACCATTGGTTTAGAACATTATATGTGACTCAGAGGCATAGAAAACCTATGTGTTGAGCTCTGTGTTTAGGACTGTATCAAATTCAAAGTTTTGTAAGAAATTCTTTTAGCAATTTGGCATAAATCTGTATAGATTTTATAGGTATCTATATATTTGTAAATGCTATTTTATTTAGATAAAATCAAACTATACTGTTTATGCAAATTTAAATGAAAACCATAACATAATTCTAGTCTGTTTTAAACTCCCCTCATCGCAGCACTAGAATGCATCTATTCATGACACAGTGTACTAAAGGAAGTCAGTGATAGGCTAATATCAGGAAATTTCTAGCCTCATAAAGGAGATATATATTGTTTTCGATTACCATGTCTAAAATAGATGATCCTTCTCTATCATTCTCTGTTTATAATTTTCATTCAGTTTCTTTATTGTATTTATTCTTCATCAGCTTATGTGTATTTTCCACATATCATGTTAAAATGACATTTCCATGAGAACAGATTATTGTCTAGCTTATTCACTTCTGTCTCCTGAGAATCTACACTTAGTAACACACTAAGTAAGCTACTCCATGCATCTTTGTTGTATAATAATGAATTTGTGTACTTGTGTGATTATTTGATCTGTCTCTCTATCTCAATTTCTGTCTCTGATTCCTTCTTTATCTCCTTGTTCTTCAAGCTCCATGAGGACATAAATCATGTACATCTTGCTTAATACTCTCGTAGATTGCTTTGCAAAATACTTATTGTGTATGAGGCTAAATAGTATAAATAATTGGTCAAATAAACAGGAAATCAGACTCTGAAAAATCCATTATATTTAAGAAAAATCCATTATATTTAAATTAAGTTTAAATATAAGCTGCATTAATACTTTCCAAAGTAATGTATAGTTAAAACTTTATGGCTTTAACCTGCTATCTAGGGATGTATTTCTAACGTGCATATCTTTTTCCCTATCTAGATTATACTTCTTTTACTTTCTTTATCAGGGATAAAGTGTTACAACTTGTAAGGTATACTGCATAAATAAATCTCTAAGATCAGACACTTAATTTTATTTCCCCTATATTTGGCCAAATCTATCTTCCTCAGGAATTTCTATAGCTTGCTTCAGGTTATACTTTTAATTGTTTAATTGGCATATAAGGGGTCATGCTTGTTTCCATCTTACTTATAAAAAGGACTTTATTCTAGTTCATAAAAATGAGTTAATATTTAAAAAAAAAGGAACTAGAGGCCAAGACAAAATGGAAACAGGAATAAAGTTGATACACAGATACATACTATGAAACGCCAAGTATAATCTACAAGAAAGAGTTATAAATTTGCCACCAAACAGAAGTCACCACAAAGAAAGAAAAATGGTCATTTATTTTATTGACCAATTTAGATTATTAAATTCAACAATTTATTTCTGAGGGCCATAACTTGCTTCTCATAAGACTAGAAAAAAATATTTTTCCATTATACACAGTAAGAAAAATCTAGTTTTAATCAACAAATAACAGCCCCTCACAGTAGTCCTATTATCAGTTATCATTATCATATTACTTAACTAGCACATCCTAATTTCATAAATGTAACTCCACTAGGAACCAATGCTTTGTGGTCCAGGCCTATATTTTGTTGTTGTTCTAGCTTAATCTGAGAAATTTAATTTGTGTTCTGGTATGTAACACTGTGTTTTCGAAAGACAATTAATAGTTCCATATGTACTTTCTCACCTAAATTTGGAGCAGTGATATGGTTTCTCCAGACTGTCAATCTGTACTTTAAATCAAAATAAATTTTCATCACTGAAATCATCCTGGTCTAGACTCTGTGGAAAACAGTATGGAGGTTTCTCAAAATATTAAAATCATCTTTTGGTTTCGATTTTGAAGGGGATGGGTTTCTTAATTTCTTCTTCTTCAGATTGGGTGTTTGCATATAGGAAGGTTACTGATTTTTGTGCATTGATTTTGTATCCTGCTACTGTACTGAACTGGTCTATTATTTTGAGTAGTTTTTCTATGGATTTTTTAGGGTTTTGTATATATATATTATCATATCATCTGCAAATAGAGACAGTTTAATTTCTTCTTTTCCTATTTGAATCCCTTGAATGTCTTTCTCTTGTCTAATTGCTCTGGCTAGGATTTCCAGTATTATATTGAAAAGTAATGGTGAGAGTGGACATCCTTGCCTTGTTCCTGATCTTAGGGGAAAGGCCTTCAGCTTCTCACCGTTGAGG